>JAWPHD010023272.1:0-22567 GCA_037043455.1 Cyrtodaria siliqua | reverse complement strand
TCACATTATATTCTTCATCATTCTAACTTCGTTTTTACACTGGCATCTCACATTATATTCTTCATCATTCTTCGTTTTTACACTGCTGTCTGACATTATATTCTTCATCATTCTAACTTCGTTTTTACACTGGCATCCCACATTACATTCTTCATCATTCTAACTTCGTTCTTACACTGCTGTCTCACATTATATTTTTCATCATTCTAACTTCGTTTTTACACTGGCATCCCACATTACATTCTTCATCATTCTAACTTCGTTCTTACACTGCTGTCTCACATTATATTCTTCATCATTCTAACTTCGTTTTTACACTGGCATCTCACATTATATTCTTCATCATTCTTCGTTTTTACACTGCTGTCTCACATTATATTCTTCATCATTCTAACTTCGTTTTACACTGCTGTCTCACAGTATATTCTTCATCATTCTAACTTCGTTTTTACACTGGCATCCCACATTATATTCTTCATCATTCTAACTTCATTCTTACACTGGTGTCTCACATTATATTATTCCTCATTCTAACTTCGTTTTTACACTGGCATCCCAGATTATATTCTTCATCATTCTAACTTCGTTTTTACACTGGCGTCTCACATTATATTCTTCATCATTCTGACTTCGTTTTTACAATGGCATCTCACATTATATTCTTCATCATTCTTCGTTTTTACAGTGCTGTCTGACATTATATTCTTCATCATTCTAACTTCGTTTTTACACTGGCGTCTCACATTATATTCTTCATCATTCTAACTTCGTTTTTACACTGCTGTCTCACATTATATTCTTCATCATTCTAACTTCGTTTTTACACTGGCATCCCACATTATATTCTTCATCATCTAACTTCATTCTTACACTGCTGTCTCACATTACATTTTTCATCATTCTAACTTCGTTTTTACACTGGCATCCTACATCATATTCTTCATCATTCTAACTTCTTTCTTACACTGGTGTCTCACATTATATTATTCCTCATTCTAACTTCGTTTTTACACTGGCATCTCACATTATATTATTCATCATTCTAACTTCATTCTTACACTGGCATCTCACATTATATTTTTCATCATTCTTCGATTTTACACTGCTGTCTCACATTATATTCTTCATCATTCTAACTTTTTTTTTACACTGGCATCTCACATTACATTCTTCATCATTCTAACTTCATTCTTACACTGATGTCTCACATTACATTTTTCATCATTCTAACTTCGTTTTTACACTGCTGTCTCACATTATATTCTTCATCATTCTAACTTCGTTTTTATACTGGCATCCCACATTATATTCTTCCTCATTCTAACTTCATTCTTACACTGGCATCTCACATTATATTATTCCTCATTCTAACTTCGTTTTTACACTGGCATCCCACATTATATTTTTCATCATCTAACTTCATTCTTACACTGGTGTCTCACATTATATTATTCCTCATTCTAACTTCGTTTTTACACTGGCATTCCACATTATATTCTTCATCATTCTAACTTCATTCTTACACTGCTGTCTCACATTACATTTGTCATCATTCTAACTTCGTTTTTACACTGGCATCCCACATTATATTATTCATCATTCTAACTTCGTTTTTACACTGGCGTCTCACATTATATTCTTCATCATTCTAACTTCGTTTTTACACTGCTGTCTCACATTATATTCTTCATCATTCTAACTTCGTTTTTACACTGGCATCTCACATTATATTCTTCATCATTCTTCGTTTTTACACTGCTGTCTGACATTATATACTTCATCATTCTAACTTCGTTTTTACACTGGCATCCCACATTACATTCTTCATCATTCTAACTTCGTTTTTACACTGCTGTCTCACATTATATTCTTCATCATTCTAACTTCGTTTTTACACTGCTGTCTCACATTATATTCTTCATCATTCTAACTTCGTTTTTACACTGCTGTCTCACATTATATTCTTCATCATTCTAACTTCGTTTTTACACTGCTGTCTCACATTATATTTCTTCATCATTCTAACTTCGTTTTTACACTGGCATCTCACATTATATTCTTCATCATTCTAACTTCGTTTTTACAATGGCATCTCACATTACATTCTTCATCATTCTAACTTCGTTTTTACACTGGCATCTCACATTATATTCTTCATCATTCTAACTTCGTTTTTACACTGCTGTCTCACATTATATTCTTCATCATTCTAACTTCGTTTTTACACTGGCATCTCACATTACACTCTTCATCATTCTAACTTCGTTTTTACACTGGCATCCTACATTATATTCTTCATCATTCTAACTTCATTCTTACAATGGAGTCTCACATTATATTATTCCTCATTCTAACTTCGTTTTTACACTGGCATCCTACATTATATTCTTCATCATTCTAACTTCGTTTTTACACTGGCGTCTCACATTATATTCTTCATCATTCTAACTTCGTTTTTACACTGGTGTCTCACATTATATTATTCATCATTCTAACTTCGTTTTTACACTGGCATCCCACATTACATTCTTCATCATTCTAACTTCGTTCTTACACTGCTGTCTCACATTATATTCTTCATCATTCTAACTTCGTTTTTACACTGGCATCTCACATTATATTCTTCATCATTCTTCGTTTTTACACTGCTGTCTCACATTATATTCTTCATCATTCTAACTTCGTTTTTACACTGCTGTCTCACAGTATATTTTTCATCATTCTAACTTCGTTTTTACACTGGCATCCCACATTATATTCTTCATCATTCTAACTTCATTCTTACACTGGTGTCTCACATTATATTATTCCTCATTCTAACTTCGTTTTTACACTGGCATCCCAGATTATATTCTTCATCATTCTAACTTCGTTTTTACACTGGCGTCTCACATTATATTCTTCATCATTCTGACTTCGTTTTTACAATGGCATCTCACATTATATTCTTCATCATTCTTCGTTTTTACAGTGCTGTCTGACATTATATTCTTCATCATTCTAACTTCGTTTTTACACTGGCGTCTCACATTATATTCTTCATCATTCTAACTTCGTTTTTACACTGCTGTCTCACATTATATTCTTCATCATTCTAACTTCGTTTTTACACTGGCATCCCACATTATATTCTTCATCATCTAACTTCATTCTTACACTGCTGTCTCACATTACATTTTTCATCATTCTAACTTCGTTTTTACACTGGCATCCTACATCATATTCTTCATCATTCTAACTTCTTTCTTACACTGGTGTCTCACATTATATTATTCCTCATTCTAACTTCGTTTTTACACTGGCATCTCACATTATATTATTCATCATTCTAACTTCATTCTTACACTGGCATCTCACATTATATTTTTCATCATTCTTCGATTTTACACTGCTGTCTCACATTATATTCTTCATCATTCTAACTTTTTTTTTACACTGGCATCTCACATTACATTCTTCATCATTCTAACTTCATTCTTACACTGATGTCTCACATTACATTTTTCATCATTCTAACTTCGTTTTTACACTGCTGTCTCACATTATATTCTTCATCATTCTAACTTCGTTTTTATACTGGCATCCCACATTATATTCTTCCTCATTCTAACTTCATTCTTACACTGGCATCTCACATTATATTATTCCTCATTCTAACTTCGTTTTTACACTGGCATCCCACATTATATTTTTCATCATCTAACTTCATTCTTACACTGGTGTCTCACATTATATTATTCCTCATTCTAACTTCGTTTTTACACTGGCATTCCACATTATATTCTTCATCATTCTAACTTCATTCTTACACTGCTGTCTCACATTACATTTGTCATCATTCTAACTTCGTTTTTACACTGGCATCCCACATTATATTATTCATCATTCTAACTTCGTTTTTACACTGGCGTCTCACATTATATTCTTCATCATTCTAACTTCGTTTTTACACTGCTGTCTCACATTATATTCTTCATCATTCTAACTTCGTTTTTACACTGGCATCTCACATTATATTCTTCATCATTCTTCGTTTTTACACTGCTGTCTGACATTATATACTTCATCATTCTAACTTCGTTTTTACACTGGCATCCCACATTACATTCTTCATCATTCTAACTTCGTTTTTACACTGCTGTCTCACATTATATTCTTCATCATTCTAACTTCGTTTTTACACTGCTGTCTCACATTATATTCTTCATCATTCTAACTTCGTTTTTACACTGCTGTCTCACATTATATTCTTCATCATTCTAACTTCGTTTTTACACTGCTGTCTCACATTATATTCTTCATCATTCTAACTTCGTTTTTACACTGGCATCTCACATTATATTCTTCATCATTCTAACTTCGTTTTTACAATGGCATCTCACATTACATTCTTCATCATTCTAACTTCGTTTTTACACTGGCATCTCACATTATATTCTTCATCATTCTAACTTCGTTTTTACACTGCTGTCTCACATTATATTCTTCATCATTCTAACTTCGTTTTTACACTGGCATCTCACATTACACTCTTCATCATTCTAACTTCGTTTTTACACTGGCATCCTACATTATATTCTTCATCATTCTAACTTCATTCTTACAATGGAGTCTCACATTATATTATTCCTCATTCTAACTTCGTTTTTACACTGGCATCCCACATTATATTCTTCATCATTCTAACTTCGTTTTTACACTGGCGTCTCACATTATATTCTTCATCATTCTAACTTCGTTTTTACACTGGTGTCTCACATTATATTATTCATCATTCTAACTTCGTTTTTACACTGGCATCCTACATTATATTCTTCATCATTCTAACTTCATTCTTACACTGCTGTCTCACATTATATTATTCCTCATTCTATCTTCGTTTTTACACTGGCATCCTACATTATATTCTTCATCATTCTAACTTCATTCTTACACTGGAGTCTCACATTATATTATTCCTCATTCTATCTTCGTTTTTACACTGGCATCCCACATTATATTCTTCATCATTCTAACTTCATTCTTACACTGCTGTCTCACATTAGATTTTTCTTCATTCTAATTTCGTTTTTACACTGCTGTCTCACATTTTATTATTCCTCATTCTGACTTCGTTTTTACACTGGCATCTCACATTATATTATTCATCATTCTAACTTCATCTTACACTGCTGTCTCACATTACATTTGTCATCATTCTAACTTCGTTTTTACACTGGCATCCCACATTATATTCTTCATCATTCTAACTTCGTTTTTACACTGGCGTCTCACATTATATTATTCCTCATTCTAACTTCGTTTTTACACTGGCATCCCACATTATATTCTTCATCATTCTAACTTCGTTTTTACACTGGCATCTCACATTATATTCTTCATCATTCTTCGTTTTTACACTGTTGTCTAACATTATATTCTTCATCATTCTAACTTCGTTTTTATACTGGCATCCCACATTATATTATTCCTCATTCTAACTTCATTCTTACACTGGTGTCTCACATTATATTATTCCTCATTTTAACTTCGTTTTTACACTGGCATCCCACATTATATTCTTCATCATCTAACTTCATTCTTACACTGGTGTCTCACATTATATTATTCCTCATTCTAACTTCGTTTTTACACTGGCATCCCACATTATATTCTTCATCATTCTAACTTCGTTTTTACACTGCTGTCTCACATTATATTATTCCTCATTCCGACTTCGTTTTTACACTGGCATCTCACATTATATTATTCATCATTCTAACTTCATTCTTACACTGCTGTCTCACATTACATTTCTCATCATTCCAACTCCGTTTTTACACTGGCATCCCACATTATATTCTTCATCATTCTAACATCGTTTTTACACTGGCGTCTCACATTATATTCTTCATCATTCTAACATCGTTTTTACACTGGTGTCTCACATTATATTCTTCATCATTCTAACATCGTTTTTACACTGGCGTCTCACATTATATTCTTCATCATTCTAACATCGTTTTTACACTGCTGTCTCACATTATATTCTTCATCATTCTAACTTCGTTTTTACACTGGCATCTCACATTATATTCTTCATCATTCTTCGTTTTTACACTGTTGTCTCACATTATATTCTTCATCATTCTAACTTTTTTTTTACACTGGCATCTCACATTATATTATTCATCATTCTAACTTCATTCTTACACTGCTGTCTCACATTACATTTGTCATCATTCTAACTTCGTTTTTACACTGGCATCCCACATTATATTATTCATCATTCTAACTTCGTTTTTACACTGGCGTCTCACATTATATTCTTCATCATTCTAACTTCGTTTTTACACTGCTGTCTCACATTATATTCTTCATCATTCTAACTTCGTTTTTACACTGGCATCTCACATTATATTCTTCATCATTCTTCGTTTTTACACTGCTGTCTGACATTATATTCTTCATCATTCTAACTTCGTTTTTACACTGGCATCCCACATTACATTCTTCATCATTCTAACTTCGTTCTTACACTGCTGTCTCACATTATATTTTTCATCATTCTAACTTCGTTTTTACACTGGCATCCCACATTACATTCTTCATCATTCTAACTTCGTTCTTACACTGCTGTCTCACATTATATTCTTCATCATTCTAACTTCGTTTTTACACTGGCATCTCACATTATATTCTTCATCATTCTTCGTTTTTACACTGCTGTCTCACATCATATTCTTCATCATTCTAACTTCGTTTTTACACTGCTGTCTCACATTATATTCTTCATCATTCTAACTTCGTTTTTACACTGGCATCCCACATTATATTCTTCATCATTCTAACTTCATTCTTACACTGGTGTCTCACATTATATTATTCCTCATTCTAACTTCGTTTTTACACTGGCATCCCAGATTATATTCTTCATCATTCTAACTTCGTTTTTACACTGGCGTCTCACATTATATTCTTCATCATTCTGACTTCGTTTTTACAATGGCATCTCACATTATATTCTTCATCATTCTTCGTTTTTACAGTGCTGTCTGACATTATATTCTTCATCATTCTAACTTCGTTTTTACACTGGCGTCTCACATTATATTCTTCATCATTCTAATTTCGTTTTTACACTGCTGTCTCACATTATATTCTTCATCATTCTAACTTCGTTTTTACACTGGCATCCCACATTATATTCTTCATCATCTAACTTCATTCTTACACTGCTGTCTCACATTACATTTTTCATCATTCTAACTTCGTTTTTACACTGGCATCCTACATTATATTCTTCATCATTCTAACTTCTTTCTTACACTGGTGTCTCACATTATATTATTCCTCATTCTAACTTCGTTTTTACACTGGCATCTCACATTATATTATTCATCATTCTAACTTCATTCTTACACTGGCATCTCACATTATATTTTTCATCATTCTTCGATTTTACACTGCTGTCTCACATTATATTCTTCATCATTCTAACTTTTTTTTTACACTGGCATCTCACATTACATTCTTCATCATTCTAACTTCATTCTTACACTGATGTCTCACATTACATTTTTCATCATTCTAACTTCGTTTTTACACTGCTGTCTCACATTATATTCTTCATCATTCTAACTTCGTTTTTATACTGGCATCCCACATTATATTCTTCCTCATTCTAACTTCATTCTTACACTGGCATCTCACATTATATTATTCCTCATTCTAACTTCGTTTTTACACTGGCATCCCACATTATATTTTTCATCATCTAACTTCATTCTTACACTGGTGACTCATATTATATTATTCCTCATTCTAACTTCGTTTTTACACTGGCATTCCACATTATATTCTTCATCATTCTAACTTCATTCTTACACTGCTGTCTCACATTACATTTGTCATCATTCTAACTTCGTTTTTACACTGGCATCCCACATTATATTATTCATCATTCTAACTTCGTTTTTACACTGGCGTCTCACATTATATTCTTCATCATTCTAACTTCGTTTTTACACTGCTGTCTCACATTATATTCTTCATCATTCTAACTTCGTTTTTACACTGGCATCTCACATTATATTCTTCATCATTCTTCGTTTTTACACTGCTGTCTGACATTATATTCTTCATCATTCTAACTTCGTTTTTACACTGGCATCTCACATTATATTCTTCATCATTCTTCGTTTTTACACTGCTGTCTGACATTATATTCTTCATCATTCTAACTTCGTTTTTACACTGGCATCCCACATTACATTCTTCATCATTCTAACTTCGTTTTTACACTGCTGTCTCACATTATATTCTTCATCATTCTAACTTCGTTTTTACACTGCTGTCTCACATTATATTCTTCATCATTCTAACTTCGTTTTTACACTGGCATCTCACATTATATTCTTCATCATTCTAACTTCGTTTTTACAATGGCATCTCACATTACATTCTTCATCATTCTAACTTCGTTTTTACACTGGCATCTCACATTATATTCGTCATCATTCTAACTTCGTTTTTACAATGCTGTCTCACATTATAATCTTCATCATTCTAACTTCGTTTTTATACTGGCATCCCACATTATATACTTCATCATTCTAACTTCATTTTTACACTGGTGTCTCACATTATATTCTTCATCATTCTAACTTCGTTTTTATACTGGCATCCCACATTCTATTATTCCTCATTCTAACTTCATTCTTACACTGGTGTCTCACATTATATTATTCCTCATTCTAACTTCGTTTTTACACTGGCATCCCACATTATATTCTTCATCATTCTAACTTCATTCTTACACTGCTGTCTCACATTACATTTTTCATCATTCTAACTTCGTTTTTACACTGCTGTCTCACATTATATTATTCCTCATTCTGACTTTTTTTTTACACTGGCATCTCACATTATATTATTCATCATTCTAACTTCATTCTTACACTGCTGTCTCACATTACATTTGTCATCATTCTAACTTCGTTTTTACACTGGCATCCCACATTATATTCTTCATCATTCTAACTTCGTTTTTACACTGGCGTCTCACATTATATTCTTCATCACTCTAACTTCATTCTTACACTGCTGTCTCACATTATATTCTTCATCATTCTTACTTCGTTTTTACACTGGCATCTCACATTATATTATTCATCATTCTAACATCGTTTTTACACTGCTGTCTCACATTATATTCTTCATCATTCTAACTTCGTTTTTACACTGGCATCTCACATTATATTATTCATCATTCTAACTTCGTTTTTACAATGGCATCTCACATTACATTCTTCATCATTCTAACTTCGTTTTTACACTGGCATCTCACATTATATTCTTCCTCATTCTAACTTCATTCTTACACTGGCATCTCACATTATATTATTCCTCATTCTAACTTCGTTTTTACACTGGCATTCCACATTATATTCTTCATCATTCTAACTTCATTTTTACACTGGCATCCCACATTATATTCTTCATCATTCTAACATCGTTTTTACACTGCTGTCTCACATTATATTCTTCATCATTCTAACTTCGTTTTTACACTGGCATCTCACATTATATTATTCATCATTCTAACTTCATTCTTACACTGCTGTCTCACATTACATTTGTCATCATTCTTACTTCGTTTTTACACTGGCATCCCACATTATATTCTTCATCATTCTAACATCGTTTTTACACTGCTGTCTCACATTATATTCTTCATCATTCTATCTCGTTTTTACACTGGCATCTCACATTATATTATTCATCATTCTAACTTCGTTTTTACACTGGCATTCCACATTATATTCTTCATCATTCTAACTTCATTCTTACACTGCTGTCTCACATTACATTTGTCATCATTCTAACTTCGTTTTTACACTGGCATCCCACATTATATTATTCATCATTCTAACTTCGTTTTTACACTGGCGTCTCACATTATATTCTTCATCATTCTAACTTCGTTTTTACACTGCTGTCTCACATTATATTCTTCATCATTCTAACTTCGTTTTTACACTGGCATCTCACATTATATTCTTCATCATTCTTCGTTTTTACACTGCTGTCTGACATTATATTCTTCATCATTCTAACTTCGTTTATACACTGGCATCCCACATTACATTCTTCATCATTCTAACTTCGTTTTTACACTGCTGTCTCACATTATATTCTTCATCATTCTAACTTCGTTTTTACACTGCTGTCTCACATTATATTCTTCATCATTCTAACTTCGTTTTTACACTGGCATCTCACATTATATTCTTCATCATTCTAACTTCGTTTTTACAATGGCATCTCACATTACATTCTTCATCATTCTAACTTCGTTTTTACACTGGCATCTCACATTATATTCTTCATCATTCTAACTTCGTTTTTACAATGCTGTCTCACATTATAATCTTCATCATTCTAACTTCGTTTTTATACTGGCATCCCACATTATATACTTCATCATTCTAACTTCATTTTTACACTGGTGTCTCACATTATATTCTTCATCATTCTAACTTCGTTTTTATACTGGCATCCCACATTCTATTATTCCTCATTCTAACTTCATTCTTACACTGGTGTCTCACATTATATTATTCCTCATTCTAACTTCGTTTTTACACTGGCATCCCACATTATATTCTTCATCATTCTAACTTCATTCTTACACTGCTGTCTCACATTACATTTTTCATCATTCTAACTTCGTTTTTACACTGCTGTCTCACATTATATTATTCCTCATTCTGACTTTTTTTTTACACTGGCATCTCACATTATATTATTCATCATTCTAACTTCATTCTTACACTGCTGTCTCACATTACATTTGTCATCATTCTAACTTCGTTTTTACACTGGCATCCCACATTATATTCTTCATCATTCTAACTTCGTTTTTACACTGGCGTCTCACATTATATTCTTCATCACTCTAACTTCATTCTTACACTGCTGTCTCACATTATATTCTTCATCATTCTTACTTCGTTTTTACACTGGCATCTCACATTATATTATTCATCATTCTAACATCGTTTTTACACTGCTGTCTCACATTATATTCTTCATCATTCTAACTTCGTTTTTACACTGGCATCTCACATTATATTATTCATCATTCTAACTTCGTTTTTACAATGGCATCTCACATTACATTCTTCATCATTCTAACTTCGTTTTTACACTGGCATCTCACATTATATTCTTCCTCATTCTAACTTCATTCTTACACTGGCATCTCACATTATATTATTCCTCATTCTAACTTCGTTTTTACACTGGCATTCCACATTATATTCTTCATCATTCTAACTTCGTTTTTACACTGGCATCCCACATTATATTCTTCATCATTCTAACATCGTTTTTACACTGCTGTCTCACATTATATTCTTCATCATTCTAACTTCGTTTTTACACTGGCATCTCACATTATATTATTCATCATTCTAACTTCATTCTTACACTGCTGTCTCACATTACATTTGTCATCATTCTTACTTCGTTTTTACACTGGCATCCCACATTATATTCTTCATCATTCTAACATCGTTTTTACACTGCTGTCTCACATTATATTCTTCATCATTCTATCTCGTTTTTACACTGGCATCTCACATTATATTATTCATCATTCTAACTTCGTTTTTACACTGGCATTCCACATTATATTCTTCATCATTCTAACTTCATTCTTACACTGCTGTCTCACATTACATTTGTCATCATTCTAACTTCGTTTTTACACTGGCATCCCACATTATATTATTCATCATTCTAACTTCGTTTTTACACTGGCATCCCACATTATATTCTTCATCATTCTAACTTCATTCTTACACTGCTGTCTCACATTACATTTTTCATCATTCTAACTTCGTTTTTACACTACTGTCTCACATAATATTATTCCTCATTCTGACTTTGTTTTTACACTGGCATCACACATTATATTATTCATCATTCTAACTTTATTCTTACACTGCTGTCTCACATTATATTCTTCATCATTCTAACTTCGTTTTTACACTGGCATCCCACATTATATTCTTCATCATTCCAACTTCATTCTTACACTGCTGTCTCACATTACATTTGTCATCATTCTAACTTCGTTTTTACACTGGCATCCCACATTATATTCTTCATCATTCTAACTTCGTTTTTACACTGGCATCCCACATTATATTCTTCATCATTCTAACATCGTTTTTACACTGCTGTCTCACATTATATTCTTCATCATTCTAACTTCGTTTTTACACTGGCATCTCACATTATATTATTCATCATTCTAACTTCATTCTTACACTGCTGTCTCACATTACATTTGTCATCATTCTTACTTCGTTTTTACACTGGCATCCCACATTATATTCTTCATCATTCTAACTTCGTTTTTACACTGGCATCCCACATTATATTCTTCATCATTCTAACATCGTTTTTACACTGCTGTCTCACATTATATTCTTCATCATTCTAACTTCGTTTTTACACTGGCATCTCACATTATATTCTTCATCATTCTTCGTTTTTAAACTGCTGTCTCAAATTATATTCTTCATCATTCTAACTTCGTTTTTACACTGGCATCCCACATTATATTCTTCATCATTCTAACTTCGTTTTTACACTGGCATCTCACATTATATTCTTCATCATTCTTCGTTTTTACACTGCTGTCTCACATTATATTCTTCATCATTTTAACTTCGTTTTTACACTGGCATTTCACATTATATTCTTCATCATTCTTCGATTTTACACTGCTGTCTCACATTATATTCTTCATCATTCTAACTTTTTTTTTACACTGGCATCTCACATTACATTCTTCATCATTCTAACTTCATTCTTACACTGCTGTCTCACATTACATTTTTCATCATTCTAACTTCGTTTTTACACTGCTGTCTCACATTATATTCTTCATCATTCTAACTTCGTTTTTATACTGGCATCCCACATTATATTCTTCCTCATTCTAACTTCATTCTTACACTGGCATCTCACATTATAATATTCCTCATTCTAACTTCGTTTTTACACTGGCATCCCACATTATATTCTTCATCATCTAACTTCATTCTTACACTGGTGTCTCACATTATATTATTCCTCATTCTAACTTCGTTTTTACACTGGCATTCCACATTATATTCTTCATCATTCTAACTTCATTCTTACACTGCTGTCTCACATTACATTTGTCATCATTCTAACTTCGTTTTTACACTGGCATCCCACATTATATTATTCATCATTCTAACTTCGTTTTTACACTGGCGTCTCACATTATATTCTTCATCATTCTAACTTCGTTTTTACACTGCTGTCTCACATTATATTCTTCATCATTCTAACTTCGTTTTTACACTGGCATCTCACATTATATTCTTCATCATTCTTCGTTTTCACACTGCTGTCTGACATTATATTCTTCATCATTCTAACTTCGTTTTTACACTGGCATCCCACATTACATTCTTCATCATTCTAACTTCGTTCTTACACTGCTGTCTCACATTATATTTTTCATCATTCTAACTTCGTTTTTACACTGGCATCCCACATTACATTCTTCATCATTCTATCTTCGTTCTTACACTGCTGTCTGACATTATATTCTTCATCATTCTAACTTCGTTTTTACACTGGCATCTCACATTATATTCTTCATCATTCTTCGTTTTTACACTGCTGTCTCACATTATATTCTTCATCATTCTAACTTCGTTTTTACACTGCTGTCTCACATTATATTCTTCATCATTCTAACTTCGTTTTTACACTGGCATCCCACATTATATTCTTCATCATTCAAACTTCATTCTTACACTGGTCTCTCACATTATATTATTCCTCATTCTAACTTCGTTTTTACACTGGCATCCCAGATTATATTCTTCATCATTCTAACTTCGTTTTTACACTGGCGTCTCACATTATATTCTTCATCATTCTGACTTCGTTTTTACAATGGCATCTCACATTATATTCTTCATCATTCTTCGTTTTTACACTGCTGTCTGACATTATATTCTTCATCATTCTAACTTCGTTTTTACACTGGCGTCTCACATTATATTCTTCATCATTCTAACTTCGTTTTTACACTGCTGTCTCACATTATATTCTTCATCATTCTAACTTCGTTTTTACACTGGCATCCCACATTATATTCTTCATCATCTAACTTCATTCTTACACTGCTGTCTCACATTACATTTTTCATCATTCTAACTTCGTTTTTACACTGGCATCTCACATTATATTCTTCATCATTCTAACTTCGTTTTTACACTGCTGTCTCACATTATATTCTTCATCATTCTAACTTCGTTTTTACACTGGCATCTCACATTACACTCTACATCATTCTAACTTCGTTTTTACACTGGCATCCTACATTATATTCTTCATCATTCTAACTTCATTCTTACAATGGAGTCTCACATTATATTATTCCTCATTCTAACTTCGTTTTTACACTGGCATCCCACATTATATTCTTCATCATTCTAACTTCGTTTTTACACTGGCGTCTCACATTATATTCTTCATCATTCTAACTTCGTTTTTACACTGCTGTCTCACATTATATTATTCATCATTCTAACTTCGTTTTTACACTGGCATCCCACATTATATTCTTCATCATTCTAACTTCATTCTTACACTGCTGTCTCACATTATATTATTCCTCATTCTATCTTCGTTTTTACACTGGCATCCTACATTATATTCTTCATCATTCTAACTTCATTCTTACACTGGAGTCTCACATTATATTATTCCTCATTCTAACTTCGTTTTTACACTGGCATCCCACATTATATTCTTCATCATTCTAACTTCGTTTTTACACTGGCGTCTCGCATTATATTCTTCATCATTTTAACTTTGTTTTTACACTGGCGTCTCACATTATATAAGACATCATTCTTCGTTTTTACACTGCTGTCTGACATTACATTCTTCATCATTCTAACTTCGTTTTTACACTGGCGTCTCACATTACATTCTTCATCATTCTTCGTTTTTACACTGCTGTCTGACATTACATTCTTCATCATTCTAACTTCGTTTTTACACTGGCGTCTCACATTATATTATTCATCATTCTAACTTCATTCTTACACTGGTGTCTCACATTATATTCTTCATCATTCTAACTTCGTTTTTACACTGCTGTCTCACATTATATTTTTCATCATTCTAACTTCGTTTTTACACTGGCATCCCACATTATATTCTTCATCATCTAACTTCATTCTTACACTGCTGTCTCACATTACATTTTTCATCATTCTAACTTCGTTTTTACACTGGCATCCTACATTATATTCTTCATCATTCTAACTTCATTCTTACACTGGTGTCTCACATTATAGTATTCCTCATTCTAACTTCGTTTTTACACTGGCATCCTACATTATATTCTTCATCATTCTAACTTCATTCTTACACTGGTGTCTCACATTATATTATTCCTCATTCTAACTTCGTTTTTACACTGGTGTCTCACATTATATTATTCCTCATTCTGACTTCGTTTTTACAATGGCATCTCACATTACATTCTTCATCATTCTAACTTCGTTTTTACACTGGCATCCTACATTATATTCTTCATCATTCTAACTTCATTCTTACACTGGTGTCTCACATTATATTATTCCTCATTCTAACTTCATTCTTACACTGGTGTCTCACATTATATTATTCCTCATTCTAACTTCGTTTTTACACTGGCATCCCACATTATATTCTTCATCATTTTAACTTCGTTTTTACACTGGCATCTCACATTATATTCTTCATCATTCTTCGTTTTTACACTGCTGTCTGACATTATATTCTTCATCATTCTAACTTCGTTTTTACACTGCTGTCTCAGATTATATTCTTCATCATTCTAACTTCGTTTTTACACTGGCATCCCACATTATATTCTTCATCATCTCACTTCATTCTTACACTGCTGTCTCACATTACATTTTTCATCATTCTAACTTCGTTTTTACACTGGCATCCTACATTATATTCTTCATCATTCTAACTTCATTCTTACACTGGTGTCTCACATTACATTTTTCATCATTCTAACTTCATTTTTACACTGGCGTCCTACATTATATTCTTCATCATTCTAACTTCGTTCTTACACTGGCATCCCACATTATATTCTTCATCATCTCACTTCATTCTTACACTGCTGTCTCACATAACATTTTTCATCATTCTAACTTCGTTTTTACACTGGCATCCTACATTTTATTCTTCATCATTCTAACTTCATTCTTACACTGCTGTCTCACATTACATTTTTCATCATTCTAACTTCGTTTTTACACTGGCATCCCACATTATATTCTTCATCATTCTAACTTCATTCTTACACTGCTGTCTCACATTACATTTTTCATCATTCTAACTTCGTTTTTACACTGGCATCCCACATTATATTCTTCATCATTCTAACTTCGTTTTTACACTGGCGTCTCACATTATATTCTTCATCATTCTAACTTCGTTTTTACAATGGCATCTCACATTACAATCTTCATCATTCTAACTTCGTTTTTACACTGGCATCTCACATTATATTCTTCATCATTGTAACTTCGTTTTTACACTGCTGTCTCACATTACATTTTTCATCATTCTAACTTCGTTTTTACACTGGCATCCTACATTATATTCTTCATCATTCTAACTTCATTCTTACACTGGTGTCTCACATTATATTATTCCTCATTCTAACTTCGTTTTTACACTGGTGTCTCACATTATATTATTCTTCATTCTAACTTCGTTTTTACACTGGCATCCCACATTATATTCTTCATCATCTAACTTCATTCTTACACTGCTGTCTCACATTACATTTTTCATCATTCTAACTTCGTTTTTACACTGGCATCCTACATTATATTCTTCATAATTCTAACTTCATTCTTACACTGGTGTCTCACATTATATTATTCCTCATTCTAACTTCGTTTTTACACTGGTGTCTCACATTATATTATTCTTCATTCTGACTTCGTTTTTACAATGGCATCTCACATTACATTCTTCATCATTCTAACTTCGTTTTTACACTGGCATCCTACATTATATTCTTCATCATTTTAACTTCATTCTTACACTGGTGTCTCACATTATATTATTCCTCATTCTAACTTCATTCTTACACTGGTGTCTCACATTATATTATTCCTCATTCTAACTTCGTTTTTACACTGGCATCCCACATTATATTCTTCATCATTTTAACTTCGTTTTTACACTGGCATCTCACATTATATTCTTCATCATTCTTCGTTTTTACACTGCTGTCTGACATTATATTCTTCATCATTCTAACTTCGTTTTTACAGTGCTGTCTCAGATTATATTCTTCATCATTCTAACTTCGTTTTTACACTGGCATCCCACATTATATTCTTCATCATCTCACTTCATTCTTACACTGCTGTCTCACATTACATTTTTCATCATTCTAACTTCGTTTTTACACTGGCATCCTACATTATATTCTTCATCATTCTAACTTCATTCTTACACTGCTGTCTCACATTACATTTTTCATCATTCTAACTTCATTTTTACACTGGCGTCCTACATTATATTCTTCATCATTCTAACTTCGTTCTTACACTGGCATCCCACATTATATTCTTCATCATCTAACTTCATTCTTACACTGCTGTCTCACATTACATTTTTCATCATTCTAACTTCGTTTTAACACTGGCATTCTACATTTTATTCTTCATCATTCTAACTTCATTCTTACACTGCTGTCTCACATTACATTTTTCATCATTCTAACTTCGTTTTAACACTGGCATCCCACATTATATTCTTCATCATTCTAACTTCATTCTTACACTACTGTCTCACATTACATTTTTCATCATTCTAACTTCGTTTTTACACTGGCATCCCACATTATATTCTTCATCATTCTAACTTCGTTTTTACACTGGCGTCTCACATTATATTCTTCATCATTCTAACTTCGTTTTTACACTGGCATCTCACAATATATTCTTCATCATTCTAACTTCGTTTTTACAATGGCATCTCACATTACATTCTTCATCATTCTAACTTCGTTTTTACACTGGCATCTCACATTATATTCTTCATCATTCTAACTTCGTTTTTACACTGCTGTCTCACATTATATTCTTCATCATTCTAACTTCGTTTTTACACTGGCATCTCACATTACATTCTTCATCATTCTAATTTCGTTTTTACACTGGCATCCTACATTATATTCTTCATCATTCTAACTTCATTCTTACACTGGAGTCTCATATTATATTATTCCTCATTCTAACTTCGTTTTTACACTGGCATCCCACATTATATTCTTCCTCATTCTAACTTCGTTTTTACACTGGCGTCTCACATTATATTCTTCATCATTCTAACTTCGTTTTTACACTGCTGTCTCACTTTATATTTTTCATCATTCTAACTTCGTTTTTACACTGGCATCTCACATTATATTCTTCATCATTCTAACTTCGTTTTTACAATGGCATCTCACATTACATTCTTCATCATTCTAACTTCGTTTTTACACTGGCATCTCACATTATTTTCTTCATCATTCTAACTTCATTCTTACACTGCTGTCGCACATTACATTTTTCATCATTCTAACTTCGTTTTTACACTGGCCTCCCACGTTATATTCTTCATCATTCTAACTTCGTTTTTACACTGGCGTCTCACATTATATTCTTCATCATTCTAACTTCGTTTTTACACTGGCATCTCATATTACATTCTCCATCATTCGAACCCGTTTTTACACCGGCGTCTCACATTACATTCTCCATCACTGGTGTCTCACATTATATTCTTCATCATTCTAACTTCATTCTTACACTGGTGTCTCACATTATATTATTCCTCATTCTAACTTCGTTTTTACACTGGCATCCCACATTATATTCTTCATTATTCTAACTTCATTGTTACTCTGGCATCTCACATTATATTCTTCATCATTCTAACTTCGTTTTTGCACTGGCATCTCACATTATATTCTTCATCATTCTAATTTCATTCTTACACTGGTGTCTCACATTATATTATTCCTCATTCTAACTTCGTTTTTACACTGGCATCCCAAATTATATTCTTCATTATTCTAACTTCATTCTTACACTGGTGTCTCACATTATATTATACCTCATTCTGACTTCGTTTTTACACTGGCATCTCACATTATATTCTTCATCATTCTAACTTCATTCTTACACTGCTGTCGCACATTACATTTTTCATCATTCTAACTTCGTTTTTACACTGGCCTCCCACGTTATATTCTTCATCATTCTAACTTCGTTTTTACACTGGCGTCTCACATTATATTCTTCATCATTCTAACTTCGTTTTTACACTGGCATCTCATATAACATTCTCCATCATTCGAACCCGTTTTTACACCGGCGTCTCACATTACATTCTCCGTCACTGGTGTCTCACATTACATTGTTCGTCGTTCTAACTTCGATTTTACGCTGGCATCTCGCATTATATCATTCCTCATTCTAACTTCATGTTTACACTGGCGTCTGACATTATATTCTCCGTCATTCTAACTTCGTTTTTACACTGGCGTCTCACATTACATTCTCGATCATTCTAATTTCGCTTTCACACTGGCATCCCAATTACATTCTCCGTTATTCTAACTTCGTTTTTACACTGGCGTCTCACATTAAATTCTCCGTCATTCGAACTTTGTTTTTACACTGGCGTCTCACATTACATTCTCCGTCATTTTAACTTCGTTTTTACACTGGCGTCTCACATTACATTTTCCGTCATTTTAACTTCATTTTTACACTGGCATCTCACATTATATTCTTCATCATTCTAACTTCATTTTTACAATGGCATCTCACATTACATTCTTCATCATTCTAACTTCGTTTTTACACTGGCATCTCACATTATATTCTTCATCATTCTAACTTCGTTTTTGCACTGGCATCTCACATTACATTGTTCATCATTCTTACTTCGTTTTTACACTGGCGTCTCACATTTATATTCTCCGTCATTCTAACTTCGTTTTTACACTGGCGTCTCACATTATATTCTTCATCATTCTAACTTCGTTTTTACACTGGCATCTCACATTACATTCTCCATCATTCTAACTTCGTTTTTACACTGGCATCTCACATTATATTTTTCATCATTCTAACTTCGTTTTTACACTGGCATCTCACATTATTTTCTTCATCATTCTAACTTCGTTTTTACACTGGCATCTCACATTATATTCTTCATCATTCTAACTTCGTTTTTACACTGGCATCTCACATTACATTCTCCATCATTCTAACTTCGTTTTTACACTGGCATCTCACATTATATTCTTCATCATTCCAACTTCGTTTTTACACTGGCATCTCACATTACATTCTCCATCATTCTAACTTCGTTTTTACATTGGCATCTCACATTATATAAGACATCATTCTTCGTTTTTACACTGCTGTCTGACATTACATTCTTCATCATTCTAACTTCGTTTTTACACTGGCGTCTCACATTACATTCTTCATCATTCTTCGTTTTTACACTGCTGTCTGACATTACATTCTTCATCATTCTAACTTCGTTTTTACACTGGCGTCTCACATTATATTATTCATCATTCTAACTTCATTCTTACACTGGTGTCTCACATTATATTCTTCATCATTCTAACTTCGTTTTTACACTGCTGTCTCACATTATATTTTTCATCATTCTAACTTCGTTTTTACACTGGCATCCCACATTATATTCTTCATCATCTAACTTCATTCTTACACTGCTGTCTCACATTACATTTTTCATCATTCTAACTTCGTTTTTACACTGGCATCCTACATTATATTCTTCATCATTCTAACTTCATTCTTACACTGGTGTCTCACATTATAGTATTCCTCATTCTAACTTTGTTTTTACACTGGCATCCTACATTATATTCTTCATCATTCTAACTTCATTCTTACACTGGTGTCTCACATTATATTATTCCTCATTCTAACTTCGTTTTTACACTGGTGTCTCACATTATATTATTCCTCATTCTGACTTCGTTTTTACAATGGCATCTCAAATTACATTCTTCATCATTCTAACTTCGTTTTTACACTGGCATCCTACATTATATTCTTCATCATTCTAACTTCATTCTTACACTGGTGTCTCACATTATATTATTCCTCATTCTAACTTCATTCTTACACTGGTGTCTCACATTATATTATTCCTCATTCTAACTTCGTTTTTACACTGGCATCCCACATTATATTCTTCATCATTTTAACTTCGTTTTTACACTGGCATCTCACATTATATTCTTCATCATTCTTCGTTTTTACACTGCTGTCTGACATTATATTCTTCATCATTCTAACTTCGTTTTTACACTGCTGTCTCAGATTATATTCTTCATCATTCTAACTTCGTTTTTACACTGGCATCCCACATTATATTCTTCATCATCTCACTTCATTCTTACACTGCTGTCTCACATTACATTTTTCATCATTCTAACTTCGTTTTTACAATGGCATCCTACATTATATTCTTCATCATTCTAACTTCATTCTTACACTGCTGTCTCACATTACATTTTTCATCATTCTAACTTCATTTTTACACTGGCGTCCTACATTATATTCTTCATCATTCTAACTTCGTTCTTACACTGGCATCCCACATTATATTCTTCATCATCTCACTTCATTCTGACACTGCTGTCTCACATAACATTTTTCATCATTCTAACTTCGTTTTTACACTGGCATCCTACATTTTATTCTTCATCATTCTAACTTCATTCTTACACTGCTGTCTCACATTACATTTTTCATCATTCTAACTTCGTTTTTACACTGGCATCCCACATTATATTCTTCATCATTCTAACTTCATTCTTACACTGCTGTCTCACATTACATTTTTCATCATTCTAACTTCGTTTTTACACTGGCATCCCACATTATATTCTTCATCATTCTAACTTCGTTTTTACACTGGCGTCTCACATTATATTCTTCATCATTCTAACTTCGTTTTTACACTGGCATCTCACATTATATTCTTCATCATTCTAACTTCGTTTTTACAATGGCATCTCACATTACATTCTTCATCATTCTAACTTCGTTTTTACAGTGGCATCTCACATTATATTCTTCATCATTCTAACTTCGTTTTTACACTGCTGTCTGACATTACATTTTTCATCATTCTAACTTCGTTTTTACAACTGGCATCCTACATTATATTCTTCATCATTCTAACTTCATTCTTACACTGGTGTCTCACATTATATTATTCCTCATTCTAACTTCGTTTTTACACTGGTGTCTCACATTATATTATTTCTTCATTCTAACTTCGTTTTTACACTGGCATCCCACATTATATTCTTCATCATCTAAC
This sequence comes from Cyrtodaria siliqua, assembly GCA_037043455.1. Taxonomy (NCBI): domain Eukaryota; kingdom Metazoa; phylum Mollusca; class Bivalvia; order Adapedonta; family Hiatellidae; genus Cyrtodaria; species Cyrtodaria siliqua. The sequence continues at coordinate 70 of JAWPHD010023272.1, read as the reverse complement.
TTCATTCTTACACTGCTGTCTCACATTACATTTTTCATCATTCTAACTTCGTTTTTACACTGGCATCCTA
>JAWPHD010023271.1:0-22568 GCA_037043455.1 Cyrtodaria siliqua | reverse complement strand
CGAAATATACGATAGGCAAGGCACAACACACTACAATACAAATCAAATCAGCAACCAAAGACTTAAGACAACCTATAGGCGAGACGGTTAGACAGTGCAATACCAGCATGCTCATGAAATACCCCCTACCAACTATGTGATTAGGGTACCACAGGAGCAGTCCGATATCCCATCGTCAACCTAATCCTGGAGTCAGTAATTGGTGAAGTTTTTCATATATAAGTGTGTGAGACATGTCAAAAATGTCACTGTTTTTAAGTTTACTGATGGTCCCATCCCTTCTGATGGGATGAGCACTTAGTGGGATAAATTTACAGAATAATTATATTGACTATTGTACGTTTACATACATACTGTACATACATTCATGCACACCAGATGCCCTCTCTCTCCCACTCCAGCGCGTTGTACGCCAAGGTCTGTCGAAGAGTTACATATAACAGTCTTATACCGGGGCGGGGGAGGGATGGCATCCGGCGCTTATGTGCTATAGATACTGGTAACTTTACATGCATACTCTTATACATACATACATGCAGACACATAGGATATATGTGGTAGCTCGACCTCACTGTACAACTTGTTATGACATATTGCTTAACCAAAAGGGGCTGTAACTTGCCTATGTTAATACTGTACTATTTCTATCATTAATAACTATACCGGCTCTGCTATGTACGCATGTTCTTTTATCCTTTAAAGTATCCCAAAGTGGTGTCGCGCTACCCCATCTTTTAAGTCTTCTTATAGCCTAAGCGATAATACGTTTGCACGCCCCAAAGACTACAGCGAGCATTCGTTCGCTGTATATGTGTCAGTGGAGAGACTCGCCCACTATGTAGGTGTAATTCCTGCATAGTTAGGCATTGATTTGGCAGCGCGACCCCACCGTGCAATGTTTGTCACCATTCTTGATATGGGGTCCGGTGCCGCTTCCTCATCGTTAACCTTACTCAGCGCTCACAGGGCTGGATCCAGGGTGAGTTACGACCCCGGTCACTACCGAGTGTCAGGAAGGATGGCGGATTTAGTATTGATCAAACTGCGTCAGTATGTTCTTCTTATTGACCTGACACGGTGAGTACATTGTCTGTCGCTGTGACCTACTTTCTCGGAAAATATGGGTCACATCCGGTTTGGGGTTCACGTTTTGAATCAAACCTTTGATTGATGGGATGTTGATCACATTTCCTCATGCAATGTGTTTTTCTTATTGACCTGACTTGGTGAATTAAATGACTTGAATCTGAGTGTATTTAGTGGGGTATTGATCAGGTGCATTAGTATGTTGACCTGAAATGGTGAACCATTTGTTTGTCGCTGTGACCTACTTTTCTCAAAATATATGTCACTTCCGGTTTGGGGTATAACGTCAACCTAACTGAACTGAATGTTGTTTAACGGCTCATCAACACAGTATAGGTTATTTAGAGCCGCCCCAGAGAGAGGGGAAGGATACATAGGAATCCGGGAACCTGCCCTACTCTTATTATCGAATAGATTCCTATGGTTCTTTAATGTGCTCGGAGGATAGACCGAGAACACACCGACAGAACTCAGTGGCACCACGGAGGATTGAACCCGTCAACCTAAGGTTGTTGATATCACTCAGCAAGAGTTGCACCCATTTAGACATGTGTCATATGATTCTGTGTGTGTGTGTGTGTGTATGTGTGTGTGCGTGCGTGCGTGTGTGCGTGTGCGTCAAAGCGAAATGTAAGCGAGACATTTAATTCCACGGAAATTCTACAGGTATATTTATCAATATGTCCCCCCGTGTGGTTGCCTGTGTAGAATACAACCACTGCAATCTCCCAAACACACCGTAACATGCAGAGGGGTAGGATCCCAAACCTGGAAACGTGGCTCCATAGTAACTGGAGTGTTTACTTTAGAATTTGCAGCAACTCATGTTAGAATATTCTAGGCCCAATCTCCATATTTTTATCTTGATGTGACAATTGGTAAGATATGAAAATAAATGGCATATAAAAGTGTTATATAATTAAGAATCTGACTATTATCAATTATCACAGAAATTTTATCAGTTAACACATTATCAATAACAGCTTTATTGGTGCTATAGCACAGAAGATATGTTCATGCTATTTCCAGTTTCAATTTAATTTTAAAATGTGTTATCACTGACTTTAAAAATAGTATAATATTCATTTACTCCATTGTATAAAGAACAGAAATTGAATTAATAAATAAATAATTTACATTCAAAGGGATCTTTTAACCCAAGGATAACCCATAAGGCTCGAAAGCTTATTTCCAATGGGGTCCTTATATGGCTGGTTAAGACGTTGGCAATAGGATGTAACATTTTTAACTTAATGACTTTTTTAAGTTTTCTAGCAGTACCAAATAATATGCATTCCGTTTTTCCTAAGTGTAGTGATAATTTGTTGCCAACCAGCCAAGAAGAACAAGTTTCTAAAACTTTGCCTAGTTTTGCAGATATAAAAGCTGGGTCACTTTGAGAAAATAAAATTGCGCTGTCATCGGCATATAATAAAAGTTTTACATCCTGGGTCATGCTTAAAACCATATCGTTCACATAACATAAAAACAAAGGGGGACCTAATACAGGATGAGCCTGGCAGGTTCATTTATGTTAGGCATTATATAACCTTTCATGTGTTTGTGCGCCGTAATAAGCAATTCAATTCAATTCTATCACATCCCTTAACCCTCCTTTACTTTTATATAAACAGAATATGTCTAAGTTCGAAATTTTACATGACCCAATTCCAATTTAATTTTTATCAATCCACATCGATAATTGGTTGTTCATACATACAACTTTGGAAAGAACAATTTTTCATCTTTCGTTTCCTGTAAAGTACCCTCACCTCAAAGCTCATTTAAATCGTTAATTAGATGAAAGTATTCATTAACCTTTGGGTTTCTCAGCTGAGTGAGTAGAAGTTTTTGTTTACCCTCGCCCTATGGCACTAGGCCTTTTGGCGAGCTTTTCAACATAAGGTTACAGTTGAGTGGAGTCTGGAAGTAGGGGCGTCGTCCAAAGTGATTTACTGTAGAAGAGCAGCAGTAGATGATTAGTGAAGAAAGCCAGAAGTTGATTCATTCGCAACATCTCGTACACTGCTTCGCAGCATGCGGGATCCCGAGGAATGACGGGATTGGCCGAGCGTTCACGATTGAAGTTGATTTTGTTGACGGTAGAAAATTAAGTCCAAGTGGATTGTAGATTCAATTGAAGATTTTGGCCAATCGGATAGCCTGCAGAATTGTGAGTAGGTCAATCCGATTGCCGACTCGAAATTGTTCTAGCCAATCAGAAGATTAGACGCGCCAATTGTGTCCCAAGTAGGTCAATCCTGTAGCTCGTGATGCCCGTGTCCTGTTGGCAATGGCTCCTCAGTTAAAATACACGTTTAATGCTCTTTTGAAATTTTTCGTATTGGCGAGTATATGCAGTTACATAGAACGTCAGAATAATAAAAAAACTGCATAGGAGCCAATTTATTAGGCTTCTCAGTTATTCACACTAATTTTAGGAACCTCTGGTAGCCAGACATCATACGACTAGTGTAGATCTCCTAGGGTTTATCCAACGTCGGTGCCGTGGTGCTGCCAAAGATTCTCCCTGCCACATGCGGGAGCTTGCAGTGACAAGTAGCATCTCGGCGTCGGTGTTTCCAGTAGTCGTTTATCAATCACCCCTCTTTAGGACCATGTTAAAAATAAAAACATATGTACAACATAATATATGTTTCTGCAGCGTGGCTTCAGATTCCCTTTTCCATAACCACGGTGGGGAGATTCCAGATAGCGGCACGTGTTGCGGGGTCACCTTGCTCCAGACGGCCGCAACACGTCCTCCCATACTGCCAGTTCGATGGTCTGGACTGAATTGTAATGATGTGGGTTTTACTTCGGGGTCAATTGTGTGTTGTTTCTGATTGGCTTATTGTTTTAAAAGTAGTTATCTGATTGGCTGAAAGAATACAGAGGACTTCCGTCATTATTAGCCAATCGGATCCACCATAACCCGGATGTAGATCACCTTTACAAAAGTCTGTCTAAAATTTTCCTGTCTCAGAGACAGGACTTTTGTATTAAACATTTCAGATTCAAAATGTATTCAAGGTAATTGAATTGAATGTTGTTTAACGGCTCATCAACACAGTATAGGTTATTTAGTATTCAAGGTAAATGTGCTATACATACACTCAAGAGATATGAAAACGCAACACGGGAATTTCAGCTATATATTGTATGTACAATATGCTGCTTTTAATCGAATGGTACATGACTACGTAAGACCTTTCCTTTTGGAAAACATACTAAAACAACAAATAATACAGCAAATAGTATTCCTTCAAAGTTTCATTATTGACAGAGTACGCGTTTGGCGCAATCATGTGAGCAAACTTAGGATGCAACATTTTGCAAACTATTTACGTTAAATACAGTACTGGACTAGCTCAGTTTTTCAAAGAGCAACTTCAACATTTATGAAGTTCTTGTTACAAGGTGTAGTGTGATTAAAACGTCTACATCATCACAGTTGTGTCCTTTCTCTAATGAACTGCAACATTTTTTTTTACAAAACATCTTGGGGTTTCTTTGGAATATTATGTGCAATTAAGTGTGCAGTATATACAATATAGCGGAAATTCCCGTGTTGCGTTTTCATATCTCTTGAGTGTATGTATAAGGAAAGGATGAAGCTTAAACAGAGAAATTTTTAAAGATATATGTGTCAGCATTGAAATAACCGAAATTACTGATTATGAAGATATTTAGCTCCGAACCGAACATGTCGCTTATGCTGTTCATATAAGTGAAATAAAGAAGTCGAAGTTGAGTGACAATTTCGGGTACCTTCTGTTTATGTGAAGGTAAAGGAGAGTTAATAACTGCTTAATTCATTGATAGAAGGTCTTAAAATCAGGTCATTTGTGACTTTTTCTTCTTCAGAATAGTCAATATCTGTTATTATTTAAAGCAATACAAAAACATACCTTTGCCAGACGTTGTTTTTTCGTATTCCTAATTCCTATGCAAAAAAAAGTAATATAAATAGATAACATCATACGCTATCTGATGCTTCATTAAAACTGCTGAAAATGGAATTAAACCCCGTGCCAACATGTGATATTCTGTATCGTCTGTCTTCTAAATTCAATTAGCAGTTGCCTGAAATGGAGAAGTTCTCTTTTCCGACATGAGGTAAAAGCTGGAGTGGAGTCTTATAGTGGAGTATTGACGCGAGTCTGTAATCCGTTTCTGGATTCCGTTTTTAAGTAATTTTTTGGTGGTAATTTTTTGGAAAATTCGAACTGATTTATTTTTAATAATTCACTTGCTTTTTTAGTTTGAGAGATCATTGCATTATCATGAGACATGAAACAGGGAGGGCAACAGGATTCCTAGCACTCGTTCTCACATAGATATGGAGTGCTGACTCGACGACAGTGACTTCAGCTGGTTGTTCTTCTGAATTTAGCCCCAGTGCTATTGCTGTTAGTATTACTTCTTTACACAACGCTATTTATAGACCACCAAATTTTTCATGGGTATAACAATTAATGTATACCTCCCTATGGAAAGCCTCGGCTGCCTTCTGTTGGCCTTTTGCATTTTGTGCAGTACGCTTCCTAAGTTGTCCTGTGCATTTTCTAAGTCGTTATGTGCATTTAGTAAGTTGTTATGTGCATTTTCTAGGTTGTCATGTGCATTTTCTAAGTTGTCTTGTGCATTTTCCAAGTTGTTATGTGTATTTTCTATGTTGTCTTGTGCATTTTCTAAGTTGTTATGTGCGAAATGGTAGGTTGTTATGTTCCTATTCTAAGTTATCTTGTGCATTTTCTAAGTTGGTATGTGCATTTCGTAAGTTGTTATGTGCATTTTCCAAGTTGTTATGTACATTTAGTAAGTTGTTATGTGCATTTCGTAGTTTGTTATGTGCATATTCTAAGTTGTCTTGTGCATTTTCTAAGTTGTTATGTGCGTTTCGTAAGTTGTTATGTACATTTAGTAAGCTGTTATGTGCATTTCGTAGGTTGTTATGTGCATATTCTAAGTTGTCTTGTGCATTTTCTAAGTTGTTATGTGCATTTCTTCAATTGTTATGTGCATTTCGTAGGTTGTTATGTGCATTTTCTAAGTTGTCTTGTGCATTTTCTAAGTTGTTATGTGCATTTCTAAGTTGTCATGTGCATTTCATAAGTTGTTATGTACATTTCGTATTGTCTTGTGCAAACTACAAGTCGTCGTTAAGTAGACTTTTTATCGGAATAAGTTTTGAAGGAAACACCGGTAGAAATGGCGGCTCCAGGAGCGGACGCTATGCTCTGCCTAGATAAAAGATATTGGGCTAGGTACATTATACAATAAATTCTTAGAACATAAAACTGATTTCAAAATGTGTAAGGGATTGTCTTAGTGGAGTTAATAAATCTTGGTCTGAAAAAAAATAAAATAATAATAATAAAAAAAAAACGTGTTATTTGTTTGTCTTTGTGTGTAGTCCTAAGGTTTATAGTCCTCCATCTTTTAACAAATAGGACGTCCTAAAGGTATAGGTTCAATAGAGTCTGGACTTCACGTGTTATTTGTTGAAAACAAACATATTTTAAATACGCTGAGACTTTTTTTCAGGAAAACCTAAAATATGTTTGTTTTCAACAAATAGCACGTTAATATTACTTTTATTTAAATATATTTTTCAATTGATTATCATTATTATTTGTTAGTTCCCAACACTGATGGGTAGGGGCTACGTGAGGTCGTCTTCTCTCTCCTCCCTCCCCCATTTCTCCCTTCTCCCTCCCTTATCTCCCTTCTCCGCCCCCTTTTCTCTCTTCTCTCTCAGAGTACTGATAAACAAGGGACGAAATCCATAAACGTATCTATCGTGGAGACAGAACGTGTACGGCAGACAAGATAATGGTCAATAAAGGATTTTGATAGGATATAGCCTGTTTTACCCAAAACGACTCTCAAACTATGATAATTCTTCATCATTTTTTTTTTACAAACTTGCTATTTTAAAAACCTCACGCCCCTTTCTCTCCCGACTCCCGTCCTCTTTTCTTCCGACCCCCACCCTTATCTTCCGTACCCACGGCCACCTGTACCATACCTCCTGATACTGCCACCTGTGACCCGATCTATTGTTTTCAGACCAAGATTTATTAACTCCACGTCAATCAATTTTCTGTTCTAAGAATTTATTGTATAATGTCCCTAGCCCAATTTTGTTAAAGTATGCAGAGCATAGCGTTCGCTCCTGGAGCCGCCATTTCTACCGGTGTTTCCTACAAAACCTATTCCGATAAAAAGTCTACTTAACGACGACTTGTAGTTTGCACAAGACAACTTACGCAATGCACATAACAACTTACTAAATGTACATAACAACTTACGAAACGCACATAACAACTTAGAAAATGCACATAACAACTTAGAAAATGCACAAGACAACTTAGAATATGCACATAACAACTTACGAAAAGCACATAACAACTTAGAAAATGCACATAACAACTTAGAAAATGCACATGACAACTTAAACAATGCACAGAACAACTTAAACAATGCACATAACAACTTAGGAAATGCACAAGGCAACTTAGAAAATGCACAATACAACTTAGAAAATGCACATAACAACTTACGAAATGCACAGGACAACTTAGAAAATGCACATAACAACTTACAAAATGCACAAGACAACTTAAAATATGCACATAACAACTTACGAAAAGCACATAACAACTTAGAAAATGCCAATAACAACTTAGAATATGCACATGACAACTTAAACAATGCACAGAACAACTTAAACAATGCACATCACAACTAAAACAATGCACATCACAACTTACGAAATGAACATAACAACTTACGAAACGCACATGACAACTTAGAAAATGCACATAACAACTTACAAAATGCACATAACGACTTACGAAATGCACAGGACAACTTAGAAAATGCACATAACAACTTACAAAATGCACATAACAACTTACGAAATGCACAGGACAACTAAGAAAACGCACATAACAACTTAGAAAATGCACATAACAACTTACGAAATGCACAGGACAACTTAGAAAATGCACATAACATTTTACGAAAATCACAACTTAGAAAATGCACATAACAACTTAGATAATGCACAAGACGACTTGCAAAATGCACATAACAACTTAGAAAATGCACAGGGCAACTTAGAAAATGCACATGACAACATATAAAATGCGCATAACAACTTACTAAATGCACATAACAACTTAGAAAATGCACAGGACAACTTAGGAAGCGTACTGCACAAAATGCAAAAGGCCAACAGAAGGCAGCCGAGGCTTTCCATAGGGAGGTATACATTAATTGTTATACCCATAGAAAATGCACATAACAACTTACAAAATGCACATAACAACTTACAAAATGCACAGGACAACTAAGAAAATGCACATAACAACTTACAAAATGCACATAACAACTTACGAAATGCACAGGACAACTTAGAAAATGCACATAACAACTTACGAAAATCACAACTTAGAAAATATGCACATAACAACTTAGATAATGCACAAGACGACTTGCAAAATGAACATAACAACTTAGAAAATGCACAGGACAACTTAGAATGTGCACATGACAACATATAAAATGCGCATAACAACTTACTAAATGCACATAACAACTTAGAAAATGCACAAGACAACTTACTAAATGCACATAACAACTTAGAAAATGCACAAGACAACTTACTAAATGCACATAACAACTTAGAAAATGCACAAGACAACTTAGAAAATGCACATAACAACTTACGAAATGCACAGGACAACTAAGAAAATGCACATAACAACTTACAAAATGCACATAACAACTTACGAAATGCACAGGACAACTTAGAAAATGCACATAACAACTTACGAAAATCACAACTTAGAAAATGCACATAACAACTTAGATAATGCACAAGACGACTTGCAAAATGCACATAACAACTTAGACAATGCACAGGACAACTTAGAATGTGCACATGACAACATATACAATGCGTATAACAACTTACTAAATGCACATAACAACTTAGAAAATGCACAAGACAACTTACTAAATGTACATAACAACTTAGAAAATGCACAAGACAACTTACTAAATGCACATAACAACTTAGAAAATGCACAAGACAACTTAGAATATGCACATAACAACCTACAATATGCACATAACAACTTATAAAATGCACATAACAACTTAGAAAATGCACAAAACGACTTACAAAGTCTACTGCACAAAATGCAAAAGGCCAACAGAAGGCAGCCGAGGCTTTCCATACCTCCCACCATCTGTAAGAATCGACACTTTTGTTACTTTAAAAACATGTGACACTTAGCAACAAAATAAGCATGGGACAGATAAACACACCTAATTACATTGTCCAGAGCACGTTTGTGTCTTACTACTGGAAAGCTGAATGACAACAAAGCAAAACATAAAGCAAAAATGATTTATTTTGTATGATTGTTATTCAATACTTGAAAATACATAGAGAAATGGGCGGTTAATACAACCAGAATCCTCATAGTATACATTATACTGAGAACTTAGTATCACAGAATAGTAAATAAAACAGCAAAATGAGAAAAAATAACATGTCATAGTTTCCTCATGTGTTACACAAGGTTTACACACAACTTTTACACAAGTCCTATATGAAAATGAATAACTTTTAATGTTGTAAAGTAAATCAATCAAAGTAAATCAATCGTAATATTTTATTAAGGTCATCAGCTCTTATACTTGGGCTTGGTGTATATTTATCAAATGACGTCGCCTATCGGCCGTTTCATAATAATGTCATTTCATATACCACATGTGTAATAACACGGATAACCTTATATTTGGACGATACTATGCGAGACATCCGATTGTGTGTATCGCTTGGTTACTACTTATTTTTGTGCACAACTCAAACAAACGATGTCATATGATAAAAATATCTTACATTCGTGTTTGTTGCATATGAACAAATATAAAACTCGTCTATAAAAAGGAAAAAAGAGGATGTAGTATTTTACTGGGTAATACACAAAAATGAAACTGATTTCATATATTTGCATATAAAACGAACACTCGTGTAAGGTGCTCTGTCTATCATGAACGGATAACAATGTAATACAGTAGACACACATAATTCCTGAATTGACCCTTTAGAAGAACCCAGCTTAGTATTAAATTGTTTCAAATATTGAAACATTTATCACACAATTCATATCACAGAATCTTAGAGTTGGTGTCGTCTGACAGCACAATTTAACAAAAGTTACAAATTTAACAACTCGATACAAAACATATAACATTTACAAATAATGGTAAAAGTACATGCACATACTTGCCACACGATGTTATAAGCAAAGCAACCACCTTTCGTGCACTTGTACAAACATAAAACACGACACTCAAGTTAAACCTTAATAGACATAAACTATTATGAAAGAAACCAGCTTTTCTCCTTGATCCATGGATATCTTTATATTTTACAGAAGTTATTTAATAACTTGTGTTGCATTAGTGCGTTTGTTAGCAGAACACTCATACACAGATATTGAAAACGAATTATTTTGTGATTTATGACGAGTGTATTGTAAAGCAAATAAAAAATGAAAGTTTTGCAAACATACTGAGTGGCTGGTACTCTTGGTAAGGATTACAATGTATACTTCAAAAAAACTCCACAAAGCGATACTGGAAATGTCGACTTTCTCACACAATTTTACAATAAACATTAACTCTATACAATTAATAAGTACACACTCGAGCATGGTTAACAAAAACAAAAAAATATGTTGACATTTCATAAATAAAAAAATATCTACTGGATGACACTATTTAAATAAAATTTTAAAACATCTACTATACAGATATTTAACAATTAAACAACTTAATAAACTTTTTATATTAATAACACTTAATAAACAGTTGATATTTATATAACGTAATACTGCACTTGCACTACAAACTATACCTCTAAAATTGCACGTTACATGCTACCTTCAACACGTATTGGAATGGTTTTAATTTTTAACCGACATTTGTTTCAACCTTTTTACAACCCATACGAACCCATATAAAGTTGCTCAAATAATATTATTTTCTTCATGGAAAAAACAACAACATATAATACAGACTGTTTGCAACGCGTGCTATAAGACACTTGCCTAATTTGCTACATTTATATGGTTAATTCTTCATATCTATTCTTTAATCTCGGCTCTATTTTGTTTTAATTGTCCGATTTTATATTTTAAGGAAATAAAATGTAAAGCATATTATGCTGACAAGGTGTCTTACCCTTTCTATAATCTGGATATAACATGCAGTGTTTGCTTCTTAAACCCAAGTCTAGTCTTGATAACATAAGCACAGAGATAGTAAAAATTAGTAATTATCTCCCTTGGATGTACTCTTCCTTGTTATGGTCAAGGGCAGTAATCTCGCAAGTTTACATCAATGGGAGATAACTCTGATACTTACTTTGGATCACAAATTGTAACTTAGAAAGAAGAACGCTCTATACCAAGCCAGTCTTTTCAAATATTGTACATTATAAAACAACACTTACTTTCTTAAAGCTGGATGGTGTATATAGCTTTAAAGGCACATAGTTGTATCAGCAGTGTTAAATGTTATTCTTCGGTGATTCTGTTTTATTTTGATAATGGTTCAGAATTTGACAATGATTTGGTTCGGATGTTTACCATTTTACGTTATAACCAATACAACTGTAATGGTGGTGGCAGTATTTGGTAATGATTAACATGTAAACTGTCCAGTCTTAAAATCAACATACACTAACAATAATAAACATGTTTTAAACTTCAGTATATGACTTGTAATATCTCATGTTTATGAAGAGATGTTGACCTTTGCTCAAGACTTCAATTGTCCGCTTGCGTTTTCTTATTTCTTATAAGGGCATAAACTTATGCTGTTAAATTGTTTATGTATATTGTTCACAAACTGCCTTTCCTTATAAGAGGACAAAACATTCTGTCAATTTTTTTTATTATATATATATATACATACGACTATAAGCAGTTTATATGACGTACTTGATATTTCATTTTCACAGTGTCAAAATAATTTTAAAACATGCAATTAATAGATAAAATACTATGTCCGTTTGTATTAGAAGGTATTTTGGCTGTTTTCCAGTTGATCGATGGTTGCCGGGGCAACTGGAGCTGGAAGTGGTCTGTTGCCGTGTCCTGAATTGGTCATTCTAAAAACTGCTCCAGCTTCCTGTGCCTTAGGGGTTGGTACTCGGCCATTTTGTTGACTTATAGGGCGACTTAATGGTCTCTTAAATGCATCGGATGTTGGTGGACGGATAAAGTCTGAAATTGTAAAGAAATGGAGTTGTTTATTGATGCATTCGCTGGAGATGTTTCCATTAATTTAGGTTACCAAGACGCTTCATATACTCGTGTCTGTGTGTAGTATATCTAGTGTGTTTTATCTATATAGTGCTATTTACAGTGTGTGTTTTAAGTTATATAGAACTGTCCAGTGTTTTAAACTATATACCGCTATGTCCAGTGTGTTTAAAGCTATATATAGCTATGTCCAGTGTGTTTTAAGTTTTATATATAGCTATGTCCAGTGTGTTTTACGCTATATACAGTTATGTCCAGTGTGTTTTAAGAAATGCATGGTGCTATGTCCAGTATGCTTTAAGTTTTATATATAGCTATGTCCAGTGTGTTTTACGCTATATACAGTTATGTCCAGTGTGTTTTACGCTATATACAGTTATGTCCAGTGTGTTTTAAGAAATTCATGGTGCTATGTCCAGTATGCTTTAAGTTTTATATATAGCTATGTCCAGTGTGTTTTACGCTATATACAGTTATGTCCAGTGTGTTTTACGCTATATACAGTTATGTCCAGTGTGTTTTAAGAAATTCATGGTGCTATGTCCAGTATGCTTTAAGTTTTATATATAGTTATGTCCAGTGTGTTTTACGCTATATACAGTTATGTCCAGTGTGTTTTACGCTATATACAGTTATGTCCAGTGTGTTTTAAGAAATGCATGGTGCTATGTCTAGTGTGTTTTAATATGTATACAGCTATGCTTAAGTGTGTGTTAATCTTTATACAGCTATGTCCAGTGTGTTTTAATATATGCATGGTGCTATGTCCAGTATGCTTTAATTCATACACAGCTATGCCCAATGTGTTTTAATCTTTATACAGCTGTGTGTAGTGGGTGTTTTCCTATATATAGAGCTATGTCCAGTGTGTTTTTAAATCCAAAATGAAGCATGCATGGACATTTGTAATCATTCTAATCAATAGTTGGTTTTATTAAACTAAGATATTATTTTTAATGCTTTTTTTACAATGAAGTTTATCTTTTGGGAAAGAGTTGATATTATATTTAAATGCATACATACGGGAACATGGTAGGCGCACGACAAGTAGCACTAAATTCATAATTCACACGACAAGGAGACAAAGACTAGTGCAGCATGGGAACTCTGAATTTTTTCTCTTAACAGAACTCTGATTTTTTTCTCTTAACACATGACTAAAGTAAGCTCAGTGGGTTAACCCAAAGCTCATGTGGGTATTATCCACCTAACACTATTACATAAGTCATGTCTAAACTCTGCAAGAAAGCAAAACCTTTGCAGCTCCCCTTTTTTTCTTTTTCTTTGGAAAGCACATGTTCATAGAAATGTTGTGGCATGTGAAAACGCTAGTGCGTATAGGTGTTTGGTGCAATGTACGTGACAAATAAAACATGATACATGGGATGTACAGCTACCTACAGTAATTATTAAAGTGTGATATTTTATCTTGCGGTGTTGGCCAGAACATAACAATTGGTTGAAATATTGACTTAATTTTCAAAGGAGAACACATATTCTTGATAGTGTTCTTTTTTTTCCTTTTTTGTTAATGATTTCTGCGGGAAATCTGAGAAAGTTTCATTCACTGTATCGTAACAATATTTTCCCTTTTAAATGTACAAGTTTTGCCTTTCAATGGCTCAATGCTTAATGGAATTTTGCAGTTTGGAATAAAATGTCAATAAACGATCACACTAAAATTTAACTTTGGCAAAAACAAAACAACAACATTATATTTTTGTGTAGCAAATCAAACAATTCTGAAATTCTGTTTAGTACCGTTTTTAAAAACCAGCCGGAAGTAATACGAAATCTTCATATTCTGCAATGTAATGAAATGGAAACAGTTTGAGACATTCTTTCATAGTATGTATGAAGAAATGTACAAGCAATACAGGGAAGGCACATCTCAATCCATCCATAGTATGTATGAAGAAATGTACAAGTAATACAGGGAAGGCACATCTCAATCCATCCATAGTATGTATGAAGAAATGTACAAGCAATACAGGGAAGGCACATCTCAATCCATCCATCCATAGTATGTATGAAGAAATGTACAAGCAATACAGAAAAGGCACATCTACATCCATCCATAGTATGTATGAAGAAATGTACAAGCAATACAGGGAAGGCACATCTCAATCCATCCATAGTATGTATGAAGAAATGTACAAGCAATACAGGGAAGGCACATCTACATCCATCCATAGTAAGTATGAAGAAATGTACAAGCAATACAGGGAAGGCACATCTACATCCATCCATAGTAAGTATGAAGAAATCTACAAGCACTACAGGGAAGGCACATCTAAATCCATCCATAGTATGTATGAAGAAATGTACAGGCACTACAGGGAATCTAAATCCATTCACATATAGGCTCCGGGTATAGGATTGTCACAAATAACGATGGCGATAGTGACCTAAATTAGCATATCAGTGGCACATGGCTATTATCTATTGGTGGTAGAGGCCTATATTATTCATGCTTATGCCACAGGGTGATACACATGTATATATTGGCGATTATTCATACTTATTCCGCAGGGTTATATACATGTACACATTGGAGATCGACGCCCATGTTATTCATACTTATTCCGCAGGGTGATACACATGTATATATTGGAGATCGACGCCCACGTTATTCATACTTATTCCGCAGGGTGATACACATGTATATATTGGAGATCGACGCCCACTTTATTCATACTTTTGCCACAGGGTGATACACATGTATATATTGGAGGTCGACGCCCACGTTATTCATACTTATTCCGCAGGGTGATACACATGTATATATTGGAGGTCGACGCCCACGTTATTCATACTTATTCCGCAGGGTGATACACATGTATATATTGGAGGTCGACGCCCACGTTATTCACGTCGTGGGGAAGGCACGTCAAGACTGATTGAGACCGACTATCCCGGTCAGTGCTGATGACCAAGATCGGTGTCGTCTCCGTTGTCCCGCCCGCCATGGAACATCGCCAGGAACAACCATCGAGGTGAAGAAGTTAGCTGAGCGTCGGCAGTCTGCATGTGGAATCCCCCGAATGTTTGGTGTGGTATATGTGGGCTATGTATATATGGAATGTGTGGTCGACGACTCAGCAGCTAAACGGATCCAACGTGATGAAGCCTGGCGAGGTACATGGAGCAACGGAGTCAGCAACTGCTTGCCTTTAGGACTTAACGCCTCCAAAACGCAGGTTGCAGAGGCGGGGTGGCCCAAAGACAGGACCCCGGCCCAGTAGCGGATGTAGGCAACACCACCTAGCAAATGTAGGCCAGCACCACTCCAGACAGCACTTCACCGCCGCAGCGAAACAACATAGAGCGAGAGCGACAACCATCAACACATCAACAATAGAACCGACGCAGACAACACATCACACAGATACAACCTACACACAACATCGATGAAAAGTGCAGACATAATGCCGAGTCAACGTGGGATTCTTCACGGGTCTCAATGGTAGAGGCACTCTAATCCTTAGAACAACAACAACAACGTTATTCATACTTACGCCACAGGGTGATACACATGTACACATTGGCGATCGAGATTAGCATTATTCATACTTATGCCAAAGGTGTATACATTTAGTGGCGATCGAGGCCTATATAAACATTGGCGGTGAAGCCCTTTATTATGCATACTTATATTCCAGTTATTATGTATACACTGACGATTGAGGCCTATATAGACATTGGCGATTAAGACCTGTATATGCCAGAGCATTATAATTTATACACTGGCGATTGATGCGTTTATACATACTAACCTCTCATGGTTATTACTTATTGGAGATTTTTATGGCGAGTGAGACCTACATTATGCATACGTATGTAACAAGATTATGCTGATTAAGATTAATGCACTACATTATGCATACTGATTTCAAACTGTTTTATCAGCAAGTTAGACCTACATTATGCATACTGATTTCACACTGTTTTATCAGCAAGTTAGACCTACATTATGCATACTGATTTCACAGTTTTTTATCAGCAGGTTAGACCTACATTATGCATACTGATTTCACACTGTTTTATCAGCAAGTTAGACCTACATTACGCATACTGATTTCACAGTTTTTTATCAGCAGGTTAGACCTACATTATGCATATTTATGTCACAATATTAGTTTTTCATAAGCAAGTTAGACTTACATTATGCGTACTTAAGTCACAAGATTAGTTTTTCATAAACAAGTTAGACCTACATTATGCATACTTAAGTCACAAGATTAGTTTTTCATAAGCAAGTTAAACCTACATTATGCATATTTATGTCACAATATTAGTTTTTCATAAGCAAGTTAGACTTACATTATGCATACTTAAGTCACAAGATTAGTTTTTCATAAACAAGTTAGACCTACATTATGCATACTTAAGTCACAATATTAGTTTTTCATAAGCAAGTTAGACCTACATTATGCATAGTGATTTCACAATGTTAGTTTTTTTATCAGCAGAGTAGACCTACATTATGCATACTGATGTCACACGATTAGTTTTTCATAAGCAAGTTAAACCTACATTATTCATACTGATGGCACAATATTAGATTTTCATAAGCAAGTTAGACGTACATTAAGCATACTTATGTCACAAGATTAGTTTTTCATGAGCAAGTTAGACGTAAATTATGCATACTTATGTCACAAGATTAGTTTTTCATAATGAAGTTAAACCTACATTATGCATACTGATAGCACAAGATTAGTTTTTCATAAGCAAGTTAGACATGCATACTTAAGTCACAAGATTAGTTTTTTATAAGCAAGTTAGACCTACATTATGCATACTGAAGTCACAAGATTAGTTTTTCATAAGCAAGTTAGACATACAGTATGCATACTTATGTCACAAGATTAGTTTTTCATAATGAAGTTAAACCTACATTATGCATACTGAAGTCACAAGATTAGTTTTTCATAAGCAAGCTAGGCCTACATTATGGATACTTATGTCTCAAATTAGTTTTTCATAATGAAGTTAAACCTGCATTATGCATACTTATGTCACAGTATTAGTTTTTCATAAAGCCATTGAGACCTGTATTATGCATATGAGTTTAGTGTTGTTGTTGTTGTTGTTGTTGTTGTTGTTGTTGTTGTTGTTGTTGTTGTTGTTGTTGTTGTTGTTACTACTCACCTGCTGTTTGTTGTTGTACAGGTGGCTCCTGGTTCCAGGTGGCAGGCTGCTTCCAGGATTCTATCTTATCAGCGCCACTTTCGTCCACTGTAAGTCTGGAATAGCATTGTTACGATCTTATGTTAATATGCAAACATAACATTATAATGAAAATCACACAATTTGTATCAGATGGTTTAATGTAAAATATATACGTCTTAGAAAAAAACAAATTTCCGTCAGATTACGTTGTTTTTTTCTGAGAGAAAAAGCAAAAGGAATAGAGAAAGCAAAAGGAATTAAACTTATCTGTATCAAAACAATCCATTTAACAAATCGCCCATGTTGAATATATGTATGTGTACTATCATGGCGCCGTATGACATAAATATTCATCCCAGGTACTATGTATTAATTGGTCATTACCTGTCAATGGTTTTAGGTCTTCCGTCGTTAGTTTCATTAATTGGTGGAAGCTTAGTAACGCTGCCGCCCTCTATAAATTCCGGCTGGTAATCTCGCTGGTAGTAGTCGTCCTTACTGCCGACCGCAGCTCGGATCATGTCCATAACAGTGGTCTTTTCTGGAATGAAAATCATGGTCTAATGCATGTACTTTCTTTATATTTATAGACAAGATGCATGATTTTACTTTTCCTTTCTTTTGATGTTTTTTTCGTCTCCTTTAAATAGTTATTTACTGTCTTTATTTTAACGTCCATTATATTTTGCACATTCCAATATCGCACAAAAATTCATAATTTTGAAAGAGCATCATCAAAAAAACTGACCAATCAGTGACCAGAAATAAGACATACCAATACATTCTGGAAGGTGATAAACTCGGTCTTTATCCTTGATGTTCAACCAAGTTTATAGTTAAAGAGGCACTACCTATATCTATGCCGGTGGTGGCATATGAAATTTGGTATCAGTCCAGTAACAAGTTTTTATATTTATATTTACTGACTGAGTCACCATTAAAAGTCCCAGCATAAGTATTACTTAATGCTTAATGCATTATACGAAAGTATTAATAAAATACTTTAATAATTCTGAATTATGCCAAAATACTAAAAAAAAAGAGCAAAAATTCGAGTTTTAGCTCGTTAAGAATCAATACTGTCGACTGTCTCTTTCACGTTCATAGTATTGTTTTTGTGTACACACGACCATGTTGCATTTCGGACTTTATTCATCTTCTGTCTAAAATAGGCACGAATATTAAATTTCATTTGATACAGTCACATCTACAGATACAACTTTCCTACCCACCTCTTTCTGAAGCAGAGCAGAGCCAAGCTTTCACAGCGTTGATGTCCTCCGTCTGGAGAATCTGGCAAAGCATGGTCATAACCTGAAAATAGATAACAAGTATGGTCGTGCATCTAACATATTCATATGTCTGTCTATCCTAACTATACTGAACAAAATTCCAAATTACTCACTTTTGTAGTTTAACTACTTTACTCATTTTAAATATATTTTAGTTGTGTGCTAAGTATTTTGTTCTGACCAATAGATTCTAAACTATTTATTTTTTGTTTAAATTGTTACCTATTTTGAGAGTTACCCTCCCTTTATATGAAAACAGAATATGTGATGATAAAACACATAACACGAAGCGATGTCTGCTTAAAGACATACATTACCTCCATTTTAATTGAATAGTGTTTAAAATTCAAGTATTAAACTGTAATTCCACGCTAACATTCAATGTTTCGAAAATCTCTTTTGCAAACGTATTTATAGTGCTAATGCTAGTAACACATGATGTCAGAATTATTTTATTTGGCATATTTTACAATAAGGAACATCGAAAGCTGCACTTGTGCGAAGTATACTTAACAAAATACTATGTACCCACTTTTATAACGTTATAATTTATTTTTAAGAAAAAACATCGACCTGAAAGCTTTAAAATGTGTTCATGCATTCAGAGCAGACGATTTAAAGTCGTTAATTTACTGTTAAATCTCTAATCAAGCCTGAACTACACAAAACAATGAGAATATTATAGACATAGACTTGGGTGGGTACTTAGGAATTTTGGATAGCATATTTGTATTACTGTATGTGATGTTTCTATCCAGTTCATTGTGTTTTTTTTATTTTTTTATTTATCTTTATTATATTATGTTATATCAACTATCACTTTAATTTTTTTGTCTATCCAAATAGAATTTATTATATATATAATATACTGCAACTAATTTAAGGACCCCCATATTATTTCTCCAAATGCTAACCATTGAAATTGGATACGTAAGAGCAAGCAATGTTGCTTGGGCATTACCAGATCTTTTGCATTGGATTAAAGTCCAAAATATCAATAGACTTTTTCTGTAAATCTAAAGATTTCCTTTCTGTTTTTCTTTTTTTTAGAATTTTTAAAAATCAATATTTTGCGACAAAAACAACAAAAATAAAGGTTTCAAATATGTTTGTCATTTTGTTCATACCTTTGAATCACGTCCAATGGATGACATGTCAGGAAGCAGTTGAAATTGTTGGTCCTACAAACTGTTTTAATTATTTTAACTAAATGGTAGCAGATGTTTGTTGAGGCATCAATAAGCACAAATATGAAATAACTTTTTTAGGTTGTACAGCATTTTATTGAAATATAAAAATCTAGATTTTCAAGCCTTTAGTTCAAAATGTTCCTCAGGAATTCAGAAACACGGAGCAGTTTCAATTTTTGGTATGCGATGAATTAAAATAAAGAACGGATGATCCTTACATAATTTTGAGGAGTGTATGTCAATCATATTCATTGTTCTGTCCTAATTTTCAATTTATTACATAGGTACTATGTATCTATACGTTTTATTGAACGCTTGCAATTGTACATATAGGACTTACTTTATAACTTAAAACCTGTCAGATTGTGGTCATATACCGCATTACTTTTAAAGGAAGTGTTGAATTTTATTGTATGACTAAGTCTTGTTTATTGACCAATAACTATGCGGTTAATTCAGTATTATTTCAATGTTACAACTTAGTAAATGGTGTATAAATGGTGTATTGTTTTAGAAGCATTATTCTCATACTCTTGGATTAGGTGTTAGCCTATTTGGCATATTACAATTATGGTGCTCTCCGTGCGTTTACACTTTGTACATACTGCTGTTTCCATGTCTGGATCTTCTGAAATGTGTTGGAAGGTCCTCTCTGGATAGCCATTTCTTGAGCCTTGTCGTGACCCTTGCCGAGAGGCCTGACGGAAGCACCACGTGACATGGCGCGTGATGGTGGAGGTATCAAGCGTCCGGTTGTCTCTGAGTATTGCGTTTTGGGTCGCTCAGGGATCTTAGGTTCCGCTGGTTGTTGTTCTGGTTGGTATTCTTTGATAGCGCTTGTGAGAGCTTTGAGTTCATCTCTCCACGTCTCTGTTACTGGCACTGAAAAGGTAATTGCAAATGTTTGTCAATGTCTGACCTGAACTGTATCAGTCTTCGGCACGGTTCATCGATATCGTCTGACATGCTCCCGGTCCCAGTTGGTGATGGGCCAAATAAATGGTCAGCTGATGTCATAACAGGAGGGATAACTCTCCCAATGTGGCCCGGATTCTGAATACAATGGTTCTGAATTGCATGATGGTCCAGAAAATGATATTCATTTCCAGTATTCATCTTCATCTCCATTTTTTGTCTTTTTTGCACACCACCCTACCATTACGGGATAAGAGTATTAACTTTCATACCCCATCCAATCCCTTCTCCAAGAAGCGAAAACGGGGTTGGCTGGGGTATGAAATAAAACCTTAATTTCGGCTTAAAAAGTTGACTTATTGTAAAATTAATAAGGTAATTTTAAACAGGTTTTCGCAGTTTTTCAGTAAAAAAAATGTTTTTAAACTTGTTTTATTGTCAAAATATCCGTTATAAAATCCTGCTACTATTACCTTTCCCTTCGTTTAATGCAATTAAGGCAGGACCACGTAATGCGAGATTAATTCATTAACAGGATTTTATCTATGTTAGTGATATTTATTTCAATAATTCAAAATAATAATAATGCTTGACTCTAAACTATATCTACGTATTGGTTGCATGGGCGATTGGAATATCTACCTAGTCCAACTCTGGGCACCGCCCGTTCCCTGAATGGGTAGTTGGTGAGCCCGGTGAAATACTGCAGCCCGGTGACTGTGTTGATTGGGTGAAGCTGAGAGTTCACGTTGATGGCATTGACTGGCATTCTCTGCAGTTTCTTCTGGTTGAACGCATTTGGCGGGAACTGCATGGAATAGCGGGGATTAGAGAAATAGCCGTCATCGTTTACTGCGCAGATAGGGACATCCAGCAGTCCTGCAAGTGTACAAACATATTAAATGTTTAACCATACTTTCTAAGAAAATGAAATCCCTTGGTTCAACTTTAAAACGGAAAAATAATCTCATAAAGCAACTTGCTGCTGTTTGTAGGAAATTGCACATATTTTACATTGATATGTGACTCTGGAGTGTAAACATGTAAGCAGATTATCGTTTATAAATAAATAAAACAAATATATATACGGTAAAGAATAGAACATCTTACAAGAACATTTCTGGAGCATTGGAACACGGCAGATAAATGTGAGACAAATTATCAACTAAACGAACTTAAATCAACAAATATATATCGACCGCTTTCGGCTTTTATTGCCTTCTTCAGGATACATACATAAAGTTACAAAAAATAAACACATACATTATGGAAAATCATTACTTAAAAGCAAAAGATAAACCAATTAATACTTTAAACGAGTGTCTCGTGCGCCGATGCCAGTATTCATATAACACAATACATGAACTATTGGCACTGCAATGCTTTTATTTTAGGAGAATTTCCCAACGCTATTTGGTCATTGAAAAAGCATGGGAAGCTTGAAGCTTGGATATTTACAGCCAGCACGCTGCATGGCTGATCAACTCAGGTATATAAATTGAGTTTATTTTGTTTGTATAGCATTGCTATATTGAGGGTAAGAATAGCTTAACAAC
>JAWPHD010023270.1:0-22569 GCA_037043455.1 Cyrtodaria siliqua | reverse complement strand
ATCTTCCAAAATCAAGATCTTGAAAATTATCGTCTTTTTACTCTGCCAAAGATTTTTATTTTACTATAGAACATAAGGATAAAAGCCAAGTAACACACTAGTAATAATAATATGCCTGTGGCTTTATCGCTAATGAAAATAAGATAAAATCTCAACATCTCTGCAACGGAAAATTATGAATAAGCTCTATTCGTTTAAAACTATGAACAAAAATACATTCATCTTTATTTGCTAAATTATGAAGATATTAATTGATGACGTCATACATAGGGAGTAGTTTAAGACAATATCGCTTATCATTTTACAATATATGCATTGTTTGAATTATATATGAGTGGGTGAATCATTTATTTGTGTTTTAAGATGGTATTGATCGGTCATTTAAAAATGACCACCGGTGTATGTTGTCAAAGGTAATCCTATATAATTTATACATAATATTAGTTACACAGAATATCGGCTCAGGGTGAAATGAACTCAAACAATTCGGAATATTCCCATACACCCATTGGAAATCTGTGTAACGAATTTACCCCATTTCCGAATGATTTTCGAGCGATATTGATAGATATAATTGCAATTATAGTAAACAAACGTTAGTTCCCTTTGATTGTATTACAATGTAAAATGTTCTGCGACACGGGCCTTGCGTTTTCGGTTTGAAGAAAGATTGACGACGAATGAGATTGTATCGAATCAAAGAAGCATTCTGACATACTTCTTAAACGTTATGACTGATACATATTGCAAATTTAATTTAATTTTCGAAACAAAGATCGTTGAATGAACGAGTTTGTAAATATGTCATCTGTTTTCGCGGATGATAAATAAATGTCAGTTTGCTCAGTCGGTAGAGCATCGGAACGGTAGTCCAAAGGTCCCGGATTCGAGCCCGCTCTGGCTGCACATTTTTCTAGCCATGTGACATAAATAAAACAAGGGTGGATTCACGTAAACATAATGTTGCATCGGGAGTTTCTTTAACTGTCCGCCATTTTTATTTTCATTTTTCAGTAGGCGTATTACCAATCTGCAGCGGGTAAAATGGTCTGGTACACCTTGGCTCTTGACCAATCAAAAGCGGAGGAATTTTAAGAAAATGGTGATAAGAACATGAGAACGACTCTCATCATATAAGTCCAGACTCTATTGTGCCCATCGCGTCAGGTATACCTTGACGTGTTCGTTGGCGGACGGACTATAAACCTTAGAACTACACACACACACACACACACACACACACACACACACACTCTCATCATATTTCGTTATCTTTAAAAAATGTAATGGCACACATTTTTTCTAGAAATCCTTAATAGGGATGTATCGCTTTAGCTTATCCATTAATTTGTAACTAGAAGTTACAACAAGCCGACGGAGACGGCGGCGTGTTGTGAAGTAATTTGTGATCAGTAATTAGGCTTCATGATTGAACACGGCTGCCTTGAAGACATCTGATAAATTATTTACAGCAAATCAGCACAAAATTCCGAACTAAAACACACAAAACCAAAATGCTTTTGATCTTATGATTTCACGTCGTGGACAAGTTGATCTATTTTTCTTTTTGATTTGTAAGGTTAAGTTAGCTTAAGTCGTATGTGTAACGATGTATCCGTGAAGATGTTCCGTGCTCTCAGACTATTCGTCTTTTATGAAATTGTAGACAGAAATTCCGACAAGGTACATCAAAGGTTACTGACGATGCTTAGTCGCCAGCAGACTTGACGAGAAGTTCGACAAGTGCACGCCAAAGATTGCGATTGCAGATCTATTTGTAAGGTTTTAAGACATACGTATCAAACCGGCAGCCCTTTATAAATTATTCCCTGTAAAGGATCATGGACTATGCATTTGCACATTAACTGGAATTAACTACGAACTTGGGAACGAAAACAAAAAGTACAATTCGTTTGGTAAATCACAAGAAAGTAATGTGTAAAAGTCAACAGGAAATGCAGTTTTCATAGAACAGAATCAACCTAAAACACGCATACAAAAACAAACAATTACAAAGAAAACTAACAGCAAAGAATGAGACATCATAAACAGTAAACGCTTGACAATATAGGGATACCGCCTTGGAACGGTCAGTGGCAAACAGGCCGCTTAGGGTTTAAACCAGGTTCTAGGTTGCACCAAACCACACTCGTACCCTAGTGTCACCCCCAATTATATGGAACAATTAAAACAAAGAAATCACCGATATGATATATCCTAACAACCCAGCCAGCATTAATGGGCTATATAAGTATAACACAAATATGTATATATGAATATAAAAAACAAAAGCCTAGAAAGCCACAAAGCAAGTACTCGATGACTTGTCAGAAGCAAGAGAAACAAGTGAATAAACCATTTAGGGCACGACAAGACTATATTTAAGACAAATAGCAAACGTTAACGTCCTTTGAGGACTTAGGTAGACGTCATCATAGGGTCCAACATCTGTGCGGTCATCGCACAATCAAAGAGGAAAGCATAGTGGCGAACTACAAATGGGTCAATCACTAAACATGTAGTGCAAAAAGCTCTTTGTGATAAAACTTTATAAAAAGTTTAATTAAGAATAAATGGAAGTCTTCATGACCAAGGATCTTACGAAGTTTGTAAATCACGTCACAATAGAAATCAGGTTGTGAGTCTTTGTCGAAGAAGAGGATTAAATTACCGTTCTCATAGCCAAGCGCTTCTTTCGTAAGATTTTTATTTGAAACAAACAAGTATGCGGTATATGTCACACTACACACAGTTACGGATATGTATATATGTCACATTACATGCTGTTACGGATATGTATACATGTCACATTACATACTGTAACGGATATGTATATATGTCACATTATATACTGTTACGGATATGTATACATGTCACATTACATACTGTTACGGATATGTATATATGTCACATTACATACTGTAACGGATATGTATATATGTCACATTATATACTGTTACGGATATGTATACATGTCGCATTACATACTGTAACGGATATGTATATATGTCACATTATATACTGTTACGGATATGTATACATGTCACATTACATACTGTTACGGATATGTATATATGTCACATTATATACTGTTACGGATATGTATATATGTCACATAACACACTGTTACATGAATGTATATATGTCACATTACATACTGTTACGGATATGTATATATGTCACTGTCACATTACATACTGTTACAAATATGTGTATATGTCACATTACATACTGTTACATACTGTTACAGATATGTATATGTCACATTACATACTGCTACAGATATGTATATATGTCACATTACATACCGTTACATATATGTATATATGTCACATTACACACTTTTGAAAATATGTATAAATGTCATATTACATACTGTTACGGATATGTATATATGTCACATTACACACTGTTACTTTTATGTATATATGTCACATTACATACCGTTATGGGTATGTATATATGTCACATTACATACTGTTACATATTTGTATATATGTCACATTACACACAGTTAAGGATATGTATACATGTCACATAACACACTGTTAAAATATGTATATATGTTACATTGCACAGTGTCACATATAATTATGTATGTATATATGTCACATTACATACTGTTTAAGATAAGTATGTATGCCACATTACAAACTGTTACCGATATGTATATATGTTACATTACACATTATTACATATATGTATATATCTCACATTACACACAGTTACTGATATATATATATGTCACATTACATGCTGTTACGGATATGTATACGTGTCATATTACACACTGTTAAAAACATGTATATGTTACATTGCACACGGTCACATATATGTATGCATATATGTCACATTACATACTGTTTACAGATTTGTATGTATGTCACATTACACACAGTTACATATATGTATATATGTCACATTACACATTGTTAACAATATGTATATATGTTACATTGTACACTGTTACAGTTATGTATGTATGTCACATTGCACACTGTTACAGATATGTATATATGTACATTACACATTGTTACAGATATGTATATTTGTGACATTGCACACTCTGACACATATGTATATTTGTCACATTACATACTCCTACAGATATGTATATCTGTTACGTTACACACTGTTACATATATGTCTATATGTCACATGACATACTTTTACTTTTATGCATATATGACGCATTACACACTGTTACTTATATGTATATATGTCACATTACAGACTGTTACAAATATGTATATATGTCACATTACATACTGTTACAGATATATATATATGTCTCGTTACACACTGTTACATATATATATTTATATAAGTGTAACATTACTCACTGTTACAGATATGTATATATGTGACATTACACACTGTGACATATATACATATCTGTAACAGTATGTAATGTGACATATATACATATTTGTAACAGTCTGTAATGTGGCATATATACATATCTGTGATAGTGTGTACTGTGACATATAAACATACGTATATGTGACAGCGTGCAATGTAACATATATTCATATTTTTATTTTAACAGTGTGTAATGTGACATGTATACATATCTGTACTAGTTGGCCAATATGACAGCCCTTCGACCAATAACTGGGCGAGGATGAAACCATTTAATGAATAACATCATATTAAAGCGCACACTGCAGAGGCAAAATGCCACGGTAACAGTAACCAGCATAGGAAAATAATTCCAAATATTTATCCATCATAAAAAGCTCATTTTTATTTTAACGATAGTCATTAAATCTCGTGTTACTGAAACTTATATGTTTTTCAAAATTTGCCGTGAAATATATCCGCCGCAACAACAATGCACGCCAGCCTTAAAAACAAGCAGGGATTCGAAGTTGCGGCTAGATGCGTTGCCATAAAGCGGATAATAATTGCAGAACACCTGATTAACTGGTGATTCAAAAAATACGAGACTTTCTTTAGACTAATTAAAAAAGTTATCAACACCATTCATCGTGTTTTAATTGCTGCATCATCTGGTACAATGCACAAATAAGAACAGAACAGAATTTTATTCAACTTGTACATAGTACCTCGTTGGTCAACATGATTTTACACAATTCTTCTTCTTCTTCTTCATGATTTTAAGTGAACTATAATACAATTGTTATACAATATTTTATACGATTTATGAATAGCA
The DNA here is from genome assembly GCA_037043455.1 of Cyrtodaria siliqua. Taxonomy (NCBI): domain Eukaryota; kingdom Metazoa; phylum Mollusca; class Bivalvia; order Adapedonta; family Hiatellidae; genus Cyrtodaria; species Cyrtodaria siliqua. The sequence goes on along the minus strand of JAWPHD010023270.1, from coordinate 17,393 downwards.
AATAAGCAATATTGAAACACAAAAAAATAGAAACAGCATGCTTTATAACATGTTGAAAAGTCATTATACAATACATATACTTTATAGCATAGAATGAACTTAAATTGGAATGTTTAATAAAATAGTTCTTTGGTCAAATGCTCTTTTGATGTATTTACCCAAATTTAAAAGTTCTTTTTTATTTTCAGATTTCATTAATTCACAGAATTTCATAAAGCTTGGACGTTTATAATATTTTTTCAATAAAAAACTGCTTCTTATATCATGAAAAGCAGGGCAAATTGTAATGAAATGAAATTCATCTTCTATATCTTCTATATCTTTTTTTTTCACTAAAAGTACAGTATGTTTCATTTCTTTCTATTCTATTTCGTCCAGATCTACCTTTCTCAATTCTTAGAGAATGAGAGAAAAGCCTTAGCCTCGAAATAAAATAAAACTAAAGTTACTTGGTACAATATCAAGATATTTTTCAAATGCAAACTCATTTTTAAAGTAATTATTCGAAAATAATGCACCACTATTATTAAAATGTTCTTGCCATTTTTGAATAAAACAATAATTCTTCTATTAAAAATTAAACAAAAATATTTTGGATTAACGCTATATGGGTTTAACCACCTACCACCAAAGCCATGTTCTTCGTGCAGGATCTTTACATAAGATAGCCAATTAGCAACTCCTATAACATTATTACACTCTTGCAGTAATGAATTTAAAATATTGGAAAGGATTATATTATCCTTTGCTTAAATTGTATGATTCTTATATATCTTGATATGTATTCTTTAAAACTGATTATTCCTGTTCATGACAGAACGCCGGTAAGTTATGTTTTGCTTTTTATTGTTTATCACGTCTTTCTGACTTCATCGTGAGACAGGAAGCTGATCAAAATCGAGACGGAAGTTTCAAAATGGCGGCCTACGATTTGGAGATGAAATTGAAGTTGGACGCATTATGAACATTTGTTGTGTTAGTGAGTTTATCATATTTATTCGTGTGCATACGTGTACATACGTATAACCTTTAGACGGGCTAGGCCCGACTTGCCTTTGGCAGGTCGAGCTTTGCCCGTATAACGACGCATGTATTGAATTCATGGTTTGAGTTTATAAAACAAAAGGTTCATATTATTGATGAGTGCCCCTTCTGTAAGAGCATTGCTACACTTGACCACCTCACTAGTTTGTTTGTTTGGTGTTTAACATCATTTCCCAGCACATTTTAGGCTTCGTATGACGCTCTTTTTGTGGTGTGGAGGCAGACCACCCACTTATTTCTAGGTAGAACCAGTACTGTAGACATGTTCTCACTTACAAGTAGAGCTCCCAGTGGGATTCGAACCCGCATCGGAGAGAGGTAACCACCTCACTATATGATAGGTTAATAACATAGACACTTAAAGGGACACTCGTTAGTTTTGTGGTGTTTGCATGAGGCGGAATTAATACCTTTCTTATTGTACTAAATGTCAGTTTTAAATTGACGTATTTAAAAGAAAATCGATTTTGTATTTTTCTTCGTTAGATTTACCATGGTTTTTACTAAACAATGCATGCATTATACCCACTTAGTAATACACCAACACCACTTGATTGAAATAGTTGAGACATTTATTAAAAATGATAATGATTTGCAAATATCCAAATTGTTTAGAAAAAGAAAGATAAACTAGGCGATTTGTTTGCAGAATCGATACTACCATCGTGTTTTGCAGTCAGTAGACTTTCATTATACACATGTGGTGTTCCTGTTAATTTACAATGATTTGGAGAAGCAGCGATTAAATAGAAATATAAGTGGAGCGCTGTGGTCTAGCGGTAGTGCGTCGGACCCTGGATCGGAGGGTCGTGGGTTCGATCCCCGCTATGACCATATGTGTTGCATCCCTGTGAAATACACTTTATCTGCATTTGCATAGTACTAGTTCTGCCCAGGAATACATCGAGAGTCACTAAAATAAGTTTAGAGAGTGTTCATTACAATCAGTATAAAAATAAATAAGTTTAAACTTAACTAAAACTAAATAGTAATATATAAATAAATGTTCATCCTAGAATCACTATGTACATTAAAGATTCGACTTTACGTCTATGAAACATTGCCATAAACCGGATAATAATGCTTCCCGTTAAAAACGATATTATCTAGTGTCCAGAACCGAATATACAATGCCGATACTTTTACTTAAAATTTATAAAACGAAAGCCATGCGCTATACTTAGGTTGTTGAAAGACAAATACGTGTATTTAACCAAATCAATTTCATTTCACAACCCAGTTTTTATTTTCAAATAGAAACTATTGTGGAGGCATCGGTGGCGACTTTCAATCACTGGTAAATTAACAATAGATTATATGAATAAACAAAAATACATATATATTGACCCTATTTTTTTATTTTTTCCTTAAGTATAGCTTTAAATCATCGTTGTCTTGGTTAATACGGCTTGATGAATAGAATACGAAGCTCTTTTCATATGTACAATCGATACTTCTCTAGCTAGACAGGAATGATCTGAGATTGAATGACAAATGGATGAAATATACATACAAGGGGGCGGGGATTTAAAAAGTATTATTTTTATCATCCACCACAAATTTTACAAAACTAATTAGCAACGCATATGTCCATCTATGGTTCTTCTCCTCCTCAAAACAAATAGTGTTTATTTCATAACCGTTTGACGGAATATATAGTTGGTTGATAGGCAACGCAGGCAGACTCCAAAATTCTAATCTCTCAATTTTGTGAGAAACATTTTCGCATTATTTTGTGAAAAAAACATAACACAAATTCTTTACCATGCTATTTTGTCAGAAACATTACCCACCCCACCGTAGATATTTTGTTTACGTTTTTGCACGGTAATATTTGTTTCTCTGCTGTTTTTGTTTCCTACAATTATAAACAAGAGGCCCAGGAGGGCCTGTACCGCTCAACTTGCTATGTGGTATCCATGGTGGGGTGGGGTGTGGGGTGATAGAAGGATTGTGTGTCATATAAGGCAATATCAAACTAGTTTTTAATAAAGTGTCTTCAGTTACCAAGATATTTTGGGAGGGATGTATTTGGCTCAAGTTCGGCTAGCTTTCAAACAAATCAAACCTTCGTTAATATAAACACTCAAACCAATTTTGACATGTGACCCAGGGGCGGAGCCAAATTTGACCCCAATGTCAGCATTTGAACAAAATTGGTAGAGGACCATAAGCTGATGGTAAATACAAAATATTAAACATCTGGCTCCTGTAGTTTCAGAGAAGAATATTTGTTTTTAAGTTTTTCCATATGTAACTATATGTAAAACATGTGACCCATGGGGAGGGGCCAAATTTGACCCCGGGGTCACCATTAAAAAAACTTGGTAGACGGCCATAAGCTGAGTGTAAATACAAAATATTAAAACTTTGACTCTGGTAGTTTCAGAGAAGAAGATGTTTAAAGTTTTCCCCTATTATGTAAGACTAAGTAAAACTGTGACCCCTGGGGCGGGGCCAAATTATACCCCAGGGTCACCATTTGGCTTTTTAGAGGAACATAAGCTGATAATAAATACAAAATATTACACCTTTAGCTCCTGTAGTTTCAGAGAAGAAGTTTTTCCCTATACCAGTCTATGTAAAACTGTGACCCCTGGGGCGGGACCAAATTTGACCCCAGGGCTGATGCTAAATACTGATCCAACAAGGGCCCCTAATAAAAAAAGAACAAAGGTTTCTTATGAGAAAAAAATCAAATAAATTAATAAAAGACAAAAAAATATACAAAAAAAATAAACAAAAAAACACAATGAACCAAGGTTTCCTATGGAAAAAAAATGCCTCCAGTGAGATTTCAACAAACGACCCCTGGGGGATTCCAGTGTACATTACCAAATATTGAAAATATTGAAAAAGGGCCATAACACCGGTGTTACTGTTTCGAGCTTACATTGATATCTACAATCTGGCCAAGTTTGGGAAAGATCGAATACAAAATGAAGGTGTTAGAGTGTTCAAACGGCTGAAAATGACATTTTCCAATAATTCAAGGGCACATAACTCTGGTATTCCTACTCAGATATAGCTGGTTTTCGGACTTGTCCGAGCTGTCATTAATATTAACAATCTATAAACGTTTGGTAAAGATCGGATGAAAAATGAAAGCCCTATCGTCTTAACGAGGCAAAACATAGCTTTTTTTAAAACTAAATCAAGGGCCATAACTCCGCTGTTACATGTTTGATCTGGCTGGTTTTCAAACTTATCCGAGCTTTTACCAATATTAACAATCTGGTAAAGCTTGGTAAAGATAAGATGAAAAATGAAGGCCCGATCGTCTTAACGAGGCAAAATACAGCACTTTTAACTAAATCAAGAGCTATAACTCCGGAGTTACCGGTCCGATCTGGCTGGTTTTCGAACTCGTCCCAGCTTTTATTGATATTAACACTCTGGTAAAGTTTGGTAAAGATCGAATGAAAAATGAAGGTTTTAACGAGGCAAAAGTTAACGGACGTCGGACGGGCGACGGACAACTCGTCATCCCATAAGCTCTTCTGGCCTTCTATTTGGCCAGTAGAGCTAAAAAAGGTATTCAAAAAAATAAAATGCAACATGTATACATATAAAGGACAAGGAAAATGGTGAAATAACGACTAAATAAGGTTGAAATAGAGAATGTGTGTATTGAGAGGAACGCGGAAAAAAGGAAACGAAGATAAAAGTATTACATCTTATACATCATTTCCATAGAAGTAAATATCTATTATACCGTTGGTATGGCCATTATTTCTTGTACTTCTTTACACAGATATTGTATCTCAAAGGAATACGTCGCTTGAGTGATACATGTGTATATTCGTAAACAATTTCTCGCAACATTGATGCAAGGTGACAGTAACACGTGACCTCGTCAGTGCCTGTGTTTTATCATTTGAAACTATTGTTGCAAAATGTTAAGATGACATTCATAATGTCCATCAGATGTCCAAAACAAATGTATGTTTTAGAAAACTATAATTGTCTTGAAAAAACCCAAACTAGAACGAATTCGACGTAAAATACCCACGTTTTATTCACACAGGTCACTTCCCCACGCCCACCCGCTACCCCCGCCCCCACACACAGCCCCGCAGTATATACAATGTAATCCCTTCATCAAAATGTTCATTTGAGAAATAAATGTTAAATAAATTGACCCCCTGTTACCCTCCACCCACACCCACACCCTCCAACCCGAACCCCTGGGAAGACGTCCGAGTTTTAAATAATGAATCATTTTACATGCTGTATATCTCTTTATTAGATGACTATTATACCAATTAATGTGCAAAAGTATGAAAAAATTACACCATAATTGCCGCATTATTAGTGTATTTGATGCCCCTTCGTCCAGGCCCAACTATAACATAGGAGGAAACAGACGTTCGAGTTTGCGAAATATAGAAATCGTTCGATATGTTGTTAATCTTTTATAGACGATTACATATATGAAGTTATGTGCAAAAATATGAACAAATGACAGTGTAATTGCATTTTTAGTTTATTTGACCTTTTGGCCCCCCTGAAGGCCCCTGGGCTCGGAGCCAGAAATAATAGTGCTCTTGCACGCCGTCATTATATGGTGATGTCATACCCTAGTTTGGTTGTATTCCGTTCAGCGGTTTAGGAGGAGATGCGGTAACGGACAGACGGGCGGACAGACGGACGGACGGACGGACGGACAAACGGAGGCGATTTTAATATACCCTGTTTTTTTTCAAAAACGTGGGTATAAATATAATAAGCCGTATTTGTACATATACCGTTTTTATACAACTGAATAATCATTAAGTTAAGTTATACAACTGAATGGTCATTTATACTCATACCGTTGAGTTATTAAGTTAAGTTATACTGAATGATCATTTTGTCTGATTACCTCACTCGCTACGTATGAAACAAAACAGACCCAACTGAATGATCATTTCGACATTGACCCAACACAATTGTGTCTGATTACCTCACTAGCTACGTATGAAACAAAACAGACCCAACTGAATGATCATTTCGACATTGGTATGAAAAAACCCAGATCCAACTGAATGATCATTTCGACATTGACCCAACACAATTTTGTCTGATTACCTCACTCGCTACGTATGAAACAAAACAGACCCAACTGAATGATCATTTCGACATTGACCCAACACAATTTTGTCTGATTACCTCACTAGCTACGTATGAAAAAAACAGACCCAACTGAATGATCATTTCGACATTGACTCAACACAATTTTGTCTGATTACCTCACTAGCTACGTATGAAACAAAACAGACCCAACTGAATGATCATTTCGACATTGACCCAACAAAATTTTGTCTGATTACCTCACTAGCTACGTATGAAAAAAACAGACCCAACTGAATGATCATTTCGACATTGACCCAACACAATTTTGTCTGATTACCTCACTAGCTACGTATGAAAAAAACAGACCCAACTGAATGATCATTTCGACATTGACCCAACACAGTTTTGTCTGATTACCTCACTAGCTACGTATGAAACAAAACAGACCCAACTGAATGATCATTTCGACATTGACCCAACACAATTTTGTCTGATTACCTCACTAGCTACGTATGAAAAAAACAGACCCAACTGAATGATCATTTCGACATTGACTCAACACAATGTTGTCTGATTACCTCACTAGCTACGTATGAAACAAAACAGACCCAACTGAATGATCATTTCGACATTGACCCAACACAATTTTGTCTGATTACCTGACTAGCTACGTATGAAACAAAACAGACCCAACTGAATGATCATTTCGACATTGACCCAACACAATTTTGTCTGATTACCTCACTAGCTACGTATGAAAAAAACAGACCCAACTGAATGATCATTTCGACATTGACCCAACACAATTTTGTCTGATTACCTCACTAGCTACGTATGAAAAAAACCAGACCCAACTGAATGATCATTTCGACATTGACCCAACACAATTGTGTCTGATTACCTCACTAGCTACGTATGAAAAAAAACAGACCCAACTGATTGATCATTTCGACATTGACCCAACACAATTTTGTCTGATTACCTGACTAGCTACGTATGAAAAAAACAGACCCAAATGATTGATCATTTCGACATTGACCCTACACAATTTTGTCTGATTACCTCACTAGCTACGTATGAAAAAAACAGACCCAACTGAATGATCATTTCGACATTGACCCAACACAATTTTGTCTGATTACCTCACTAGCTACGTATGAAAAAACCCAGACCCAACTGAATGATCATTTCGACATTGACCCAACACAATTTTGTCTGATTACCTCACTAGCTACGTATGAAACAAAACAGACCCAACTGAACGATCATTTCGACATTGACCCAACACAATTTTGTCTGATTACCTCACTAGCTACGTATGAAAAAAACAGACCCAACTGAATGATCATTTCGACATTGACCCAACACAATTTTGTCTGATTACCTCACTAGCTACGTATGAAAAAAACAGACCCAACTGAATGATCATTTCGACATTGACCCAACACAATTTTGTCTGATTACCTCACTAGCTACGTATGAAAAAAACAGACCCAACTGAATGATCATTTCGACATTGACCCAACACAATTTTGTCTGATTACCTCACTAGCTACGTATGAATAAAACCAGACCCAACTGAATGATCATTTCGACATTGACTCAACACAATTTTGTCTGATTACCTCACTAGCTACGTATGAAACAAAACAGACCCAACTGAATGATCATTTCGACATTGACCCAACACAATTTTGTCTGATTACCTCACTAGCTACGTATGAAACAAAACAGACCCAACTGAATGATCATTTCGACATTGACCCAACACAATTTTGTCTGATTACCTCACTAGCTACGTATGAAAAAAACAGACCCAACTGAATGATCATTTCGACATTGACCCAACTCAATTTTGTCTGATTACCTCACTAGCTACGTATGAAAAAAACAGACCCAACTGAATGATCATTTCGACATTGACTCAACACAATTTTGTCTGATTACCTCACTAGCTACGTATGAAACAAAACAGACCCAACTGAATGATCATTTCGACATTGACCCAACACAATTTTGTCTGATTACCTCACTAGCTACATATGAAAAAAACAGACCCAACTGAATGATCATTTCGACATTGACCCAACACAATTTTGTCTGATTGCCTCACTAGCTACGTATGAAAAAAACAGACCCAACTGAATGATCATTTCGACATTGACCCAACACAGTTTTGTCTGATTACCTCACTAGCTACATATAATAAAAACAAACCCAAATGACCTGAGTTGATCACCTGAGAAGCAAACAAATTAGAAATGGAAACATGTTTTTGTCTTTCTTTGTGCTCAAAACATTATCGAGTTTACGTATCAAAATGAGATTTGTTTTTTGTTTAATTTGTAATTTATTTCAACAATACGAAAATCACAATCACAGAAAAGAAACAAACAGCAATGACATTTAAATCCAAGCTGTGTATGATGTTAAAGTTAAATGTTAAGTCATTATACAAAGAGTAGACACCTGGGTAGGCATTCCGTCCTCCTGGGACTTATAAAACTCAGTATTCTAGAATATAACGATCATTTCTGAAATAAATCAACAATCAGCATGTTTTCAATGATCATTTGAGAAGACGAGTATGTATAGAGTTTCGTTTTCCCTATCTCTATATACAAACATGAAACTCGGTATAAGTATGTATAGAGTTTCCCCTATATCTCTATATACAAACATGAAACTCGGATATAAGTATGTATAGAGTTTCCCCTATCTATATATACAAACATGAAGCTCGGATATAAGCATGTATAGAGTTTCCCCTATCTATATATACAAACATGAAACTCGGATATAAGTATGTATAGAGTTTCCCCTATCTCTATATACAAACATGAAACTCGGATATAAGTATGTATAGAGTTTCCCCTATATCTCTATATACAAACATGAAACTCGGATATAAGTATGTATAGAGTTTCCCCTATCTATATATACAAACATGAAACTCGGATATAAGCATGTATAGAGTTTCCCCTATCTATATATACAAACATGAAACTCGGATATAAGTATGTATAGAGTTTCCCCTATCTATATACACAAACATGAAACTCGGATATAAGTATGTATAGAGTTTCCCCTATCTCTATACACAAACATGAAACTCGGATATAAGTACGTATAGAGTTTCCCCTATATCTCTATATACAAACATGAAACTCGGATATAAGTATGTATAGAGTTTCCCCTATATATCTATATACAAACATGAAACTCGGATATAAGTATGTATAGAGTTTCCCCTATATCTCTATATAAAAACATGAAACTCGGATATAAGTATGTATAGAGTTTCCCCTATCTCTATATACAAACATGAAACTCGGATATAAGTATGTATCGAGTTCCCCCTATATCTCTATATACAAACATGAAACTCGGATATAAGTATGTAAAGGGTTTCCCCTACATCTCTATATACAAACATGAAACTCGGATATAAGTATGTATAGAGTTTCCCCTATATCTCTATATACAAACATGAAACTCGGATATAAGTATGTATAGAGTTTCCCCTATATCTCTATATACAAACATGAAACTCGGATATAAGTATGTATAGAGTTTCCCCTATATGTCTATATACAAATATGAAACTCGGATATAAGTATGTATAGAGTTTCCCCTATATCTCTATATAAAAACATGAAACTCGGATATAAGTATGTATAGAGTTTCCCCTATCTCTATATACAAACATGAAACTCGGATATAAGTATGTATCGAGTTCCCCCTATATCTCTATATACAAACATGAAACTCGGATATAAGTATGTAAAGGGTTTCCCCTACATCTCTATATACAAACATGAAACTCGGATATAAGTATGTATAGAGTTTCCCCTATATCTCTATATACAAACATGAAACTCGGATATAAGTATGTATAGAGTTTCCCCTATATCTCTATATACAAACATGAAACTCGGATATAAGTATGTATAGAGTTTCCCCTATATGTCTATATACAAACATGAAACTCGGATATAAGTATGTATAGAGTTTCCCCTATAACTCTATATACAAACATGAAACTCGGATATGAGTATGTATAGAGTTTCCCCTATATCTCTATATACAAACATGAATCTCTCGGGCAAGGTAATGTTTTGCCAACGGAACTTTATTCCGAAAATAACTAAATAGTCGGATATAACACTCAGTTCTGCGAAAAAATCTTCTCAACATTTGTGCAATGGTTCTTGCAAAGAATATAGTTAAGAGTTGTCCCTGCATATATCTACATGTATATACATACTAGGGACCTAGTTACCTTTTACCCCGTCGGCTTCATGCAAACAAACTTGTCTAAAAAAAGATAAGTATCATTTCTGAAAAATGTGTTCGGAGGTTCCTGAGAAAAATATTGTTTAACGTTTGGGATTGGATCTCGGGTTGTTATTATTTACCAAACATGAACGACATTTATCTGATGATCAACCACGTGAAGCAGTTTCTAAGAAGACGTCGTTCACGCAAGGGCTAAAGGATAAAGGGCAACGACGGACGAAGGAAAAGGGCGGTCAGCATTCGGTTTCATGTGATCATTTTGATATTATTGTTCAGGCATTACTCAGGAAGATATGACATATGTCCCTGACGTAAATGTAAACACAGATGGCTGCTAGTGACTTTCTTCTTGTTTAACCTTGACATGCTGATATCGAAATGATAAGTTAGATGGAAGTTTAATTTTAATTTGTAGCCAGATTGTGACCTTTACATTGCATATATGTTTGCTGAGTATCAGCATTCGTTGGCGTAGAAGCTTAAAGGGATACACGGCAATCTTGATTTTTTTAAAAACTCACGGCGTCCCGTTAGTTTTTTTCTAAACTTGCATTTATTCAATCATTAATATTAATTGTTAGAATAGTTCAAAGCAAATTGTTTTTACATATTACTAACTTTTTATAATGACGCAGAATAACTAAATCGATGAGCAAATTTTAATGTTTGAATAAAACTCAAGATTGCCATGTGTCCCTTTAACATTAAATTATTGTTCATGTGATGTTTAGTGATTAGAGAGGAGACTTTAAAATAAAAGTTTCCGTATGTGTTTAGCCTTGGTGTTCATCTTGAATTTAGTAAAATGTTTAATTCATCCAGACCTCAACTGTATTGTTTCTAGAAAGCTTCACAACTATCCACTGAGATTACACCATTTGCCTACATAAGTCAATGTAAACAAAGATGGCATCGGGCCTCCGGCTACCACCTTGAGTAGGATCAACATAAATATGTTCGAGGGCTTTAAAAACGCCGCATTGAAAACAAACAAAGATTAAACCGCAGTTAAATATCTTGTTTCAAAATTAGCTGTGAGTATAAATCATTTCGTTTTCATTTCCGCTTCTCATTATTGTGAAAACCCGGTTTTGAATAGCGACATACAAGGGCTGTCACGACTAGTTTAAAAGTTGCATGTAAGAATTATTGAAACTATATACGTAATGTGTGTTTAAAGGGACACACGGCAATCTGACGTTTTTGTTATCAAGCAATACAATTAGCACCTCGATATATTAACCCAGTACCATTAACCCAGTACCATTAACCCAGTACCATTAACCCAGTACCATTTTGACTTTAAACGTGCTTACATGTAATTAAGTGTACTTAAAGTTTAGGCTTTCAATTTGTCGTTGTAGTTCTACCATGGAGATTTTAACATATTGATAAATTATATACTGAAAGGAAAAAGAAACGCAGGGTGCGTATTTCCGCCATATATTGTATGTTTAATATGCTACTGCTAATCGAATGGTACAGGGCGACATTAGGCCTGTCCTTTTAGAAAGAAGGTTTAAACAGCACTGAACAGACTAATGGTTACCCCTTTAAAGTTTCATTATCGTCAGAATGCGCATTTGGCTCAAGCAGGTGAGCAAACTTAGGCTTTAAATGTTGCAATCACTTAACATTAAATACAGTACTGAACTGGCTCGATTTTTCAAAGAGGAACTTCAGCATTTATGAATTTCTTGTTACAACGTGTACTGTGATTAAAACGTCTACAACATCACAGTTGTGTCCTTTCTCTGACTAACTGCACTTTTTTTTTTACAAAACATCTTGGGATTTCCTTGGAATATATATGGAATTAAGTGTGCAGTATATGCAATATATAGCGGAAATACGCACCCTGCGTTTCTTTTTCCTTTCAGTATAATTAACAATTAGTAATATTCAAAAACAGAACTATTCTAATAAGTAATCGATTAAAATCATAAAGCACTAGAGCCGCGGCCTACATGTCGAGAATTATTATAAATTCCAGATTTGTTGCTATATTTCGTAGAAAGTAGATCACAGCGACCCGAAAAATGTGCACATGATGTTAGATGCATATAAGAACATAGTGGTAACGTTTGGTGAAAATCCTACGAGGAAGAAACAAGATATGCATGTCGTAGCGGAGACCGGATGTGACCTGTATTGCGTCAAAAGCAGATCACAGAGACCTGAAATTGTGCACGTGATGTTGGATCTTTCGGTGGAGTTTGGTGAAACGCTGCTAGTAACGAAGAAAATATAAAGAAATGAAAATCGGAAACGGGCTCGACAATAACTAAGGGACGCCGCGAGTTTTAAAAAAAATATCAAGATTGCCGTGTGTCCCATTAAAGCCCTCGAGTATAATTGTGAATACATATATCATGAATTTCATAGCTCTCTCAGGTTGACGTTTGATGTTTATTCTGCCAACGCGTCAATGGAACTTAATCGTGTTAGTACATCGATGCATTGGCATACCAGTGTGATGTACATACAACAGCAATATGCACGTGCAAAACAAGTCATCTGCTGTCTACAGTTCACTCAAGTTTAGTTACGTATCAACTGAAATCCCTAACAATTTCAGTGTCAATAAGAAAGTGCACAAAAACAAAATAGCAATGGTACAAGAGACAAAACTCTAGCTGTCTTAACGATATTGAATCTTCCCGAGTTGACGTTTGTAGGCAGTAACCTTCTGGTGAACTATATTATATTGTCAACGATTTGAGCATATTACTGTTTAGAAAGTATTTTGTTTTCCTGATGGTATATGTTTTTGCCCACAGGCATCCGGCACAGAGCTAGGATAGTAAAGGATGGACTTAGAGCGATTCAAATATTAATTAATGATTTCTGGACCAAAATAATTGTTTACATCTAAATATACATATTATATTCTTGAAGATAAAGTGTTTCCTACCTGCCTGTTGCTAGCTCCCACCGGGATCTTGTCAGGATATGAATTAAACCACTATATAACTGTCCTATCGTAAGTCAGCGTCTTGTCAGTATGGCTTCCTACTCGCCGACCGCGCTCACATGTCTGGGGCCGGTCACGTGATGTCATTTGGCGGGAATCCGCTGGTTACCCACAAGTCCAGGAAGCCGACCGCAAGGTCATATAGCCCCCCCCCCCCCATCCCCCTCCCCCCCCCCCCCCCCCCCCCCCCCCCACCACCACCGACAGTCACTACATTACGTAAGATAGCCTGGGAAGCATAACCTGCACATGTCACAAGCAGAATTATATATATAACGAATAAAACGCTTCAGGTATCCGTTCGAGTTAATCATCACATTATGTTTCAGTCGTTTTTAACGCATGTCACCATGTTATACCTATAGATTATAGGTAGTAAGGGCCGTGCCATCTTCTTGTCATTGAACTGAAATTCTGTCAAGTTGGCATATTTCATTTTCTGGTACAAAAAAAGCAATGACAGTTTATGTTTTGTTGGTTATATACATAATTCTGCTTGTGACATGTGCAGCTTATGCTGCCCAGGTTGTCTTACGTACCGAGAAATAATAAGCAGTATAGAACTGTTGGTGTTTTTGGCCATTTTAGGAGTCCAATACCTTCAAGTATATAATATGTATATTTATATATATGTTTTATTGTTCAGAAATCGATTGATTAATAGTTTAATCACTCTAAGTCCATCTTTTACTATCCTAGCTCTGTGCCGGATGCCTGTGTTATTGCCCGATGACAAATCTTGTGAATGCCCCTACCATCGATGCTTTTAAAAGTCAACTTAATATCTCCAATATACGAATACCCCAATACTTTTAATATAGGGAGCACAAAGCACATATATACCATACACGCCTTCGGCTGAAATGTAGCTCTCTAAATCAGCACTTATACGCCAAAAATATAAATAGAAAATGTAATTGTGGGTCAACAGAAGACACGAAACATTTCTTACTGTGCTATAGACAATTTACAGAACAACTACGTATTTTAAATAATAACCTAAGGATATGGGGCATACTTAATGTAAACACTACCCAACTTTAAGAGGGAATCTAATGAAACAAATATTTCAATTTTCAAAGCTGTACATAAATATATTATCAGCACAAAATGATTCGAAATAAACTAACCTCGAATTAATAATGCCTATTCGGGCGACATAACCGAGAAAAACACACAACAAACTCTCTTCTCCAACTCTATCTACTTGTTTCTTTATTCATCCATTCTTATTATTATTTGAAATTCCTTACCTAAAAGCCAAACGATTTCAATATGTCTATTGGTTCATGATTGGAAACGGATTGATATAAGCTAAACGAATCCACGTTTTCAAACTGTGTTAAATTCATTATAATATTGTGTAACCATAACAACTGTATACATTTGAGAATAAAATGTTGTTTAAACTAAGTCTTGCGAAATGAGTATAGTATTACGGGTAATATGTAACAATAAAGGAAGCAAAAACAGCAACAACTATTTCTATAATATAATTAACAAATTTATTCAAATACTACAATGAAAAATATTCACTTATAGAAAATACATAAAATTGATCCAGTATTTCTTTAAAATCCAATATACGAATAAAGTCCAAATAATATTGTCAAGTGTCCCTTTAATCTAAATTTTCAAGTGTCCCTTTCATCCAATTTCACTTCAAGTATTTCCTGCTTTATTAATTCACAGTAGTCCAAATATTCCAATGTCGCTTTTATTATAGATGAGAACCATATTTTTTATCCTCTCACAATATATTTTTAATTCACAACGTCTAATGTTCACTTTATACTAAATTTGAAGTAAATTCTCAATTCAAATAATGAACCAGATACTCAAGTATAAATACTGAAAACTAAAAAACAAACTTCAACCCCAAAAAGGCTGTAGTTATACTGTGATAGAATGTCATGGAACATTTAGAATATTCCAGTAAGATGCAATAGATAGAGTATGATGTCATCGAGTTGGTTGATTTAAACATCGGGATGTGCTAAGCCCATCGATGTGTTTAAACCAACCAACGAGATGAGACCATACTCTATTTGTTTTGATCATGTCCATCTCACACACAGTCTGCCATACTCTAACTTCCAATAAAAGTTAAACGACTTACACCTGTGGAAATACAAAAGGAATGCCAGTGAACATGCTACAAAAACAAGTTATTTTTAATAACTTTAACGTTCATATGATTCCTCATAGAAGGTCATAGAAGCTTTAGAATATTCTTATAACCTTGAGTCATATGATGTATCACATGATGTAAACAATAATTTAGAAATTACTAGACAATTATTTTAACACTGGTTATCAATCAAAACAGTCTGGCATTAAAGTCAATAGTAGGCTACACAACCCAGCTAATTATATATGTGCTATTAATAGAAACAACTTGACAGCTAGATCGATAAACATGTACACTTATATAGCATTATATACATGAAGGTAAAAAATATTGTTTCAGTATGCTTATAGTGTCAGGGTCTTCCACAGAGCATATTCCATATTCCACCCCCACCCCCCACCCCCTCCACCCCCACCCAAAAAAAACACACCTTAATTTTGATTTTCTCCTACTCTTTAATTGACCCCCAATCCTTTTATCTCTATGCCGTATCCCTTAAAAAGTCCAATACATTTGCAGAATGCATTACACCTGTCTATAAATAGCTCCTTGTAGGCTATACTTCGAACAAATCATAATCCCCAAAAGATATTTGTCACCAGAATGGTAACTCCCTCCAACACCTACCCCATGATATTCAAATTAAATTTCTCATATCCCTTCAATTATGCATATGGGCAGACCATGAGTGAATCGCAAAGCCCCTACAAGTGAAAGGGGTTTACATGCGAAAATGGCGATCTCTTGATATTGTCACCCTCATCGTCACACGTGTGTGTTTTTAAAGAACAAAATCACCAGAAAAGGTGGGATCACAAGACATGTAAGAAAGTTCTCGAGTTGTTTGTTACTAAACAGGTCAAGGGTACAGCTGTTTACACTGATAGTTGCTCACAAGGTGTATGCATAGATTCGAAATATGGAAAATCTTCATTAATAATACAGTAAAACCTACCAATACACTTCTTATACATACAACAGCAAAATCGAGTAAAATGGGCTATTTTCCCCTACTTGTTATGCCCATTTCCAACAAAAAAGGAGGGATTACTTTTTATTATAGGAATTGCTTCGAGATGTATATGCAATTGGTGGTGGTGGTAAACCTAAATGTCCCCAGTTACCACTGATAAGCCAGAGCATCTAGAGGATGTTTATTTTTGGGATAATGTTTAGGGCTGATATGTTTATCAAACGTATACTCAATCATCCAAAACATCTTATAAAATGGAAATGGAAAAACAAACACACGTGTATGTTAAATTCTTTTATAAAATGATTAATTTACAACCACAAAGAATTTGAGTATAAAA
This sequence comes from Cyrtodaria siliqua, assembly GCA_037043455.1. Taxonomy (NCBI): domain Eukaryota; kingdom Metazoa; phylum Mollusca; class Bivalvia; order Adapedonta; family Hiatellidae; genus Cyrtodaria; species Cyrtodaria siliqua. The sequence continues at coordinate 577 of JAWPHD010023270.1, read as the reverse complement.
CAGATGAAAACTTTATTTAGAAAAGAGATGTCAATTTTGAATTAGAAACAATGGTAGATATATGTTGGTGTTTTCCTCAGATGCCAGATGGTTTAAAAGTTTTAAAAACACAAATGTTACTGTAGCTTTTTTTTTTTTTATTATTATTATTATTATTGTATTTTTTATATTTTCCCTTTTATTTATTTATTTTTAGTTTATTTTATATATAGTTTTTATTGTATTTTTTATATTCTCCCTTTCATAGATAGAGTAGATTTGTGCAGTACTAGACACACATAAAGAAGCAACTTTATTACACATGTATATAGAGGATCATACATGAGTACTCGTTCATTATCGAATTTATTAAACGAGTTGGCAAAATGAGATAACGCGAGGCTCGAGCATTATATCATTTTTGCTAACGAGTTAAATAAATTCAATAATGAATGAGAACGAATGTTAGATTATATTTATTACATAACTTATAACCTCACATTACGTCAGAAAGCGTACATTAACGAGACATCGATGCCGTCATTAACGTTATGTTATACCACTAGCGGAATATCGAAAATATTGAATGGTGTTATTA
>JAWPHD010023269.1:0-22569 GCA_037043455.1 Cyrtodaria siliqua | reverse complement strand
TCGCTTTGCTTCTCCGGTCGATTGACTTTTGGAACAGTTATGGTCTTATTTTATCTCGGCCAATATCTAAGAGCGGGGGCATTCGTGTAATCTCATTGTGATAAACCTCATCATGGAATTAACAATGTCTTACTACATTTCCTTGTCGTAGTCATTCCAAATTATGCTTGACATCACTGCATTGAATTGTTTTTTGAACGGCACATCAATACATTGTTTAAGGTTATTTCGAGCCGCCCCAGCCAGAGGAATAAATAGGAATCCGGTAACCCTGCCCTTCTAACTATTGTTACTATCAAATAGATTTCTATGGTTCTTTAACCTTCTTTGTGGATACAAGGGTCCTCCCGGTTTACGCCACCATCCGACGGACGAGGCTAAAGGAAGTGTCTGGCCTAAGGACACATGACTAACAGTGGCGCCAGTGAGACTTCAACCTGTGATCTCAGGATTCAGAGTTGAACGTTATGCTGTCAATTGACTGGACCAATGTGGCACCTCTCATCGCTGTAACAACTGTCAATAGATTAGGTCTAGTTAGACTGGGCCACTGCAGTGTCTCTCACCACTGTAACAACTGTCAATAGATTAGGATTAGTTAGACTGGGCCACTGTAGTGTCTCTCACCACTGTAGCAACTGTCAATAGATTAGGATTAGTTAGACTGGGCCACTGCAGTGTCTCTCACCACTGTAACAACTGTCAATAGATTAGGATTAGTTAGACTGGGCCACTGCAGTGTCTCTCACCACTGTAACAACTGTCAATAGATTAGGATTAGTAAGACTGGGCCACTGCAGTGTCTCTCACCACTGTAACAACTGTCAATAGATTAGGATTAGTTAGACTGGGCCACTGCAGTGTCTCTCACCACTGTAACAACTGTCAATAGATTAGGTTTAGTTAGACTGGGCCACTGCAGTGTCTCTCACCACTGTAACAACTGTCAATAGATTAGGTTTAGTTAGACTGGGCCACTGCAGTGTCTCTCACCACTGTAACAACTGTCAATAGATTAGGTTTAGTTAGACTGGGCCACTGCAGTGTCTCTCACCAATGTAACAACTGTCAATAAATTCAGGCTAGAAACCAATTAAGGTAAAAGATCTAATGGCCTGACCATGCATTTTAATTTTATATGTTTTCTACATGGAGTATTTTTTCCACATTAGTTCAGTGATATTAATACTCCTTAAAAATAAAAGCCTTTCAATGTTTTCCATATATTATAAGTTTGCAAGGGTTCCAAACAAAGCTACATATATATAAGCATTGATTTTATAAAGATAAATACCCATAGACAAGATGGAGTGTTGCAGATCTAGACAGATTACCTTGGCTGACTGTCAGCTGGTGTAGCATCTGTAACATGTGTAAATCATTGGCATGTTACCTAGGTGACTAATTAACCTATCTGTAAGTGTGGGAAACATTCAAAGATTGCTGATTACTATGTACATATAAGTTATTCAGATTGGGGATGGAGGTTTTGGGTAGTGGGGCTGGGGGTGGGTGGGGGGTGCTCAAGGAAATATGTGCGTTTCATACATGTAGTAAGGTTTATAACCTCTCCACTCATTTAGGACACAGTAGAGTCCTTTGGATGAGACTTCAAAACGAGGTCTGCTGAAATGTCCGATTCCTATGCTTGTACACACACACACAGGGCACAGTAGAGATGGCAGACTATGGGATTGGGAATCACTTCCCTCGAACAATTATTTGAATTATAAAAATAAAACCAAATCATGATTGTTTTCTTTTTTTTTCGAAATAAAACTATTTAAATGGACATACGATGATGTTAAAATAATATATATATAGTAACATTCAAATTAAGTTACAACCTTAAATATTTGATATGTATATGTAGGAATACCACACATTTCAGTATTATTTGTTATGCACATTCACCAGAAAAAAATATATGATAGTGTGAAGGAAACCCCTACAATACATTAATTAAAAACCAAAAAACAACTTTTGTCTTTGGATAGTGTTTCATTTTCACCTTAAAGTTCTCCGGCCATGTTTTGTTTCATGAACATGTTTATGTTTAAATCAAAATCAATACACAACAATAGATATTTACAATTCACACATTGCAATATCTGTGAAAAGCCAGAATAAGTTTTTATTTGATGACTAGAAAACTTTGAGGTAAATTAATGCACAGGTAAATGCATTAATAAATTATCTGGCAATAGTTGTGCAGCTATGCAATTCAGATTTATCTCATTTCCCAGTGAAGTCATGCAGTGGAAAAGTAGTATCCACATCATGCTTTTACATACAACTTAGTAGCGGTTTTCAATATATGTTTCTCTCCCGGACTATCAAGAAATGTTCATACGATGTTTAAGAGTTAAATTTGTTAATATGTAAATATCACATCCTCTTGAGGGTGCCAGTATCAACCCGAGAATGTAATGTTGACCGTGGCGGGCTGATATTTTGTGCTATTACCTGCTATGACTCGTTGAGGGTGATAGTGCGAAATATCAACCCGGCGGTCCCGTTAGTTTTTCTAAAAAACATGCATTAATTCAATCATTAATAATAATTATAAGAATAATATAAACCAAATTGTTTTTTTATATATTACTGACTTTTGATAATACTGCACCAATAATATATTTCAACATTTGGTAAAATAACATAAAAAATTGAAAACACAAAATTTTATTTAATGATATGCAAGCCGGTTTAAAGTCAAAATGTTCCTATATAAATAAGTAGAGACGCTAATATTGTTGCTTGATAAAACATCAAGATTGTCGTGTGTCCCTTTAACATGCCAAGGTCATCTGTATTCACCTGTAAACAGTTGTCTGACGACTTTCTCATGGCCTGAAGGAGGAATGTGGCAGTGGTCAATACTGATGTCTGTCACAATACAATAAACAAGCCTATACATGGCCACAGTTCACCCTGTAATTGATGGGCAATTTATGTCAAGGAGGTGTAAAACAAGTTGTAGAATTACATTTTTTAGTGGCTGACAACTGTCTTGATGTTTTTGATAAAGCTACTGTAGTATTCGTTGACAAGCCTACATGTATACACTACTCAACTTTTATAATCAGTCACCTAGTTTTTTGAAAATAACTCGAATACTAAAAGCTGGAAATCACCTAAACACATACCAAGTTTTTCAACAAGGTTTTAGTCCAATCAAGGCAGATTAAGTGGTATAAATCTCTAGCGATATTTGTTAAACGATACCAGTTAATATTTCAAATGAAATATGAATTGTTAAAAAATATATAGTTCTTTGAAAAGTGACCGATTAAAAAAAATGTTTAGTACCTGTAGTGTATGAATAGTAGCTAAGAGTGAGATTAGAAACATTTGGATGGGCTGGTATGTGGTGCATGTGTAATGAAACCCATTTCATCAAAGCATGGTATTATATAATTGATTGTATATTTAGTACACATGCTTTTGTAAACCCAAGTTACGTACTTGAGCCTGTTGATTCTTAGCTCATCTGACCAAAGGCCAGACAAGCTTATGAGCTCATCTGACCAACAAGCTTATGAGCTCATCTGACCAAAGGCCAGACAAGCTTATGAGCTGATCTGACCAAGGGGGGCGTCCGTGGCCGAGTGGTTAGAGTCTCTGACTTGCAATCACTTGCCCCTCACCGCTGTAGGTTCGATCCCTCAGGGGCCTAGGAATCTTTATGTGAGGAAGCTATCCAGCTGGCTTGCGGAACGTCGGTGGTTCTACCCAGGTGCCCGCCCGTGCACGAAAATTGCCCGGAGGGGCACCTGGGGTCTTCCTCCACCAGTTGAAGCTGGAAAGTCGCCATATGACAGCTGTTGGTGCGACTATAAAATCCAATTCAATTCAATTCAATTCATCTGACCAAAGGCCAGACAAGCTTATGCAACTATGTGTTGGCCATTGTCCATCCAGAGTTCATTTAATTTAGCTTTTTAGTCCCTACAGTTTTACTTCCGTCCGTCCGTCCTACAAATGTGATAATAAGAGAAGTATTTTTATGAAACTTTGCTTGTTTATAGAGGGCAATGAGGGGATTATGCAGGTCATTTTATTTTGTAGGTTTTGACAAAAAATATGGTTGCTATGAGCCTATGGCAATGGAAATAGTAAAAATATACAAAATATATGAATCCTTCGATAACAAAAGAAATGTTCAAGACAATTTAATGAAAATGTGTGTGTCAGTAAAAGGGAGTGAGGGGATCATGCACATCATTTTGTTTTATTGATATGTCGAATATTGTGATTGTTATGGGAACAGAAATTGTAAAAAATACACAGAATACCATGTTAATAAAAAACAAGAAGGTTTCTGTTCAATGACTTTTGTTAGGAATGAGATATTGAAATGAAACTTCATGGGTAGGAAACTTATATGAACAGGAAGCTTGGAATTGCAATTGTGGTCACTGCGGTTAAGGTCAAGGACAATGTTACTAAAAATAGCTAAATGGTTTCAGCTCAATAACTTTAGTTAGGAATGATGTATTGGCCTGAAACTTGGTGTGTAGGTAGCAAATGTGGGTTTGCCTTTGGGGTCAGACGGTCAAGGTCACTGTTACTAAAAATAGAAAAATGTTTTCCACTCAATAACTTTAGTTAGGAATAAGATATATAGGAATGAAACTTTATTGGTATATAGCTTATTTGAAAAGGAAGCTTGGGATTGCATTTGGGTCACTGGGGTCAAGGTGAAGGTCACTGTTACTAACAATAGAAAGATGTTTCCGCTCAATAACTTAGTTAGGTATGAGGTATTGACCTGAAAGTTGGTGTGTAGGTGGCTTATATGAAAAGCAAGTTTCGGATTGCATTTATGGTCAAGGTCAAGATGATCACAGTTACGAAAAACCCCAGAAAGGATGTGTATTGCTCTGCAATACTTGAGCATCTTGTTGTTGTGACTATGTACTGAACGTGGTAACTTTAGTAAACTGTTTCCAGTTTTCACAATTTTCATGAAATTGACATAATGCTTAGATTCAATAAGGTCTTGGACAAGTTCATCATTGAGTAATATTGATGTGCATCTTGAGGAGTAATTGCTCCCGATTATTAAAAAATAGCCAAATACCAGCTTGTGCAACAATAACTTAAGTAAACGGCTTCTGATTTACTACCAAATTTTATTAGACGGTTTTGTTTCAATGAGATCTTTGAAGAGGTCGACAATATGAAACATTGATGCATGCTTTGCCTTTCATTATGTGAATATAATTACATTTCAGCTTGGTTGTACAATTACTTTTGTGTATGGCTTCTGATTTCCGCCAAAGGACAAGGTATGATAAGGGGTATTTTGGCCCCCAATATATTCAAAATGCAAAAAAAAATAATATTTACATAATTATAATCTGTTGTGCATATTGAAGTAAACTGATCATATTCTATCTTCAAAATATATTTTTTATTTATTTTATTTATCTAAAAGATTTAATTCGGTCTCAAAAAACGGTATTTTTGGTAATTTTGTTATAGTCTGTAGATTTTGGACCTTTCTGGGCAAGATTTTAATCCTAAAAATATAGAGCGCGCTTCCGAGAACACACAGTTTTTTGGCTGATGATGCATCCCTATCAAGTACCTGTTTCAACAAAAAATCAGCTGTGCTCGAGGATGCGCTCTGTATTTCCAAGACCAAAAACTGATCGAAAGCTGCTGAAAATGAACAAAAATGTCATTTTTTGAAAGAAAAGGCCTTGTTTGTGGTGCTCTTAAACTCATTCAGAGCCTTCAAATGTACTTGTAATGAGTTTTAATATTTATTTAGTTCATTTGTAGCTAAATTAAATGTTCAAAACTTGTGCATTAAAACTTTCAAGATTGGGGCCAATTTTGTCCCTTATCATACCTAGTCCTTTCATTTGAAGGTTTGTTTCAATGAGATATGTGGTATGTGGGACAACAAATTACTGAAATATTGCCCTTCATTATGTTGAAAGAGGGAAATTTTGTTGAAGTTCAAGGGGAAAAAGACTACCCTCGCCCCCACACAAGATAATTTTCTCTGATACTGCTTAACAAATAAAAATTCTTAATTCGCACCAGATTGACAGAATACGGTACCTACGATGCTTCAGGACTGTATTTTTATAAGAGCCATGTTAGAGCCATTGAGCTTTCTCAGGTTCAAATGAATTGGAGATGCTCAATGAAATGAAATTAGGATTTATGTCCGGTTAACACATGACTGTAGGGTATTATTGGGACAGCAACCTCAGAGAGAGAGCTGAGATGAATGTTGAAGATTCCCGACATACTCAAACTTGTGCAGGACAGGTCAGTAGCCCTACAGCGAAGCGCATCCATGGTCAGGATAGTAAACGTTACGTCTAAATATGTAACGCGCCTCTCACCGCTGCGGGTTTCGAATCCCACTGGGAGCCGATTAGTCAACTGAGAAAGTGACGATTCTTACGGATTGTTGAGGGTATACAATACTGGAAAAATGGGGTGATCTGCCTCATATTACCGTCATATATAGCCTAACATGTGCTAAAAGCACCATTCAAAGCTCTGCAATGCACACCCGTATCCACAAAGCTGTAACTGACACTGTCTGTGATAAAATAATTATCTGTCTATGAGCAAATGGAGTGCCACGTAGATCATTTAGCACATTATGCACAGTTTAATTAGTGTTACATGTGGGTTGTACTGTACAGTTTGTATACATGTTTATCAGTCAGTTTAGTGATATTTTATATAGCAACTTTATGAATTACAGAACTAATCAGCCAAATGCATAATGTTATACATGTAAATATAATTATATCAGTCAGTGTTGGGATGATCGATGTTCAGAAGTTTATCATTGTGGTAAGGTTGTACGAATGAAAGAAATTGAACATTTTACAAATTAATGATATCTAATTCTTGTAAATGGCACCTGCCTATCTAGATTGAGCTCATTTATTTCCCAACACATTAATGTAGTTCACTTATTTCCCAAGACACAAGCCCAAAAAGGTGTTTTCTGTTAATATAAATCGCTTATTTGAGACGCAGCTGCAGTCATGTACGATATTTAGCTAAGAGTCTATCCCGATATATAGCTATTAAAGAGTCCATCCTGCATCAGCCAGAGGGATCTGGTAGCCGGCGCAGGGCTTTTTTTTTTAACCGAAGTAAAAGAAATCCAATCTAAAAAAAAAGTTGTTGAGGTGTGTAATAAAAGTGACAGACTTTACATACCATAGTTTGTATATTAAAATAACTAAATTCTAAAACCTGATCGATATTGTTTTACCTAAAACATGCGTTTTAATGAAAAATTTCCCTTATAATAAAACTTTCCCATAAACAGCAAAAATCACGCTAATTTTGTTTTCCCCAATTTGAACAGTCTTGCGAGCTTCTTTTTCCTAAAATCAACTGGCCTAGGCCTTTTCCCAATTTTCTTGAAAAAAGCCCTGCAGCGGAATCTTAACAATTTATGACCACTTTATGTTGTGTTGTTTTACTATCGGTTGTATGTTGCCGATTACCCATCTGATCAGCCCCGATTGACAGGTTGATAGGGAAGGGTAGAAGGTATATGGTCTGTATGACAGTAACACTGTCAATTTTCATGCCAATCAAGATGTCACTCTCCAAAAGTAATATAAAGAATAGGCATCCATTAACATTAGTGTAATAGAAATATATGTAAATGAATCCATCTGCTGTAATGCTATGTACTGTAATATTAGTATCAGTGCTCCAGATAAGCTTTCAACAAAATGTGTGTTGTACATCTGTACGTATTACGTATTGCGTATTCTTATTTTAATTTAAAAAGTTTACTCTTCAGTCATTACCATAAACAATATTACACATTTTCTCTTCCCTTTATATATATATACATTCAACATTGCTTGTCTTTTTTAACTGGCATGAATTTAATTGTGTCAAACAGCCAACAAATACGCCTTTTTTTTTTTTCTTCAAGCATCTACTTGTAAAATTTCTGGTGTCATTTGATTGTCATTCAGTACCTCAAACTTCAGTATAAAGTTGGGGCGTCCGTGGCCGAGTGGTTAACGTCTCTGACTTGAAATCACTTGCCCCTCACCGCTGTAGGTTCGATCCCTCAGGGGCCTAGGAATCTTTATGTGAGGAAGCTATCCAGCTGGCTTGCGGAACGTCGGTGGTTCTACCCAGGTACCCGCCCGTGCAAGAAAATTGCCCGGAGGGGCACCTGGGGTCTTCCTCCACCAATGGAAGCTGGAAAGTCGCCATATGACCTTAGCTGTTGGCGCGACTATAAAATCCAATTCAATTCAATTCAGTATAAAGCATCTGTTGAGTATGACTGGGCATACTCTATTTTTCTAAGCGTGTATTTTTGTTCACATTAGTTTTAGTTCTAATGCATTTTTGGTGAAAAGATATGCGTAATTACGCAGATCATCTTAACTGGAGCACTGTAGTATATATACTTGGTAAAAAAAGTTTTGGACCAGGGTATATAAAGTCATATAAAAATAAAACTAGTGGACAAAATTTAAGTATCTTTTTTTAGTAACCAAGGTTTACCTTACCCAGTTAATTTGGTACCAGAAATATTAAATTCCAAACAAGATTCGAATTTAAAAAAATATCGCGAACATACAAAGGGTCTGTAGAAAATGTTGCAAAGTCCATAACAAGTAACAGTTACGGACATAATCGAGTAACCGATAACACTATTATTATTTTTTCGCAAACTTTCATTATAAACAATAATTATTGTTGATTATTGATCTATTGTGAATTATCAACTGAGATAATAAGGGTTATGGTCGAATGTCATGGATTAGCGATCATTGTACGGGTTCGAACACTACCATGTTTACAGAGTATATGAGTCCATCAACTGTAGTATAATTATTTTAAGCCTGAAAACTTGATAAAGGAAAAGTAATCAGAGTTTTCCTGGATCATTGGGAGCAAATAAACATACTGTACATACTAGCTTAATTACTTCTGCACTTGTGTGAAAACAAGAAGTGCAGCAGCAGGCATCCTCATTTGAATCCAGCAACCTTGAGTTATATAGGTCTCTGTTAGGAAGTTGTTATTAAATGAAACGGAATGGGGTTGTGCATTCCATTAACACATCATAGTAGGTCATATTGGGACAGCAACCTCAGAGGGAGATGAGTATAGAGATAAGATAATGAAGTTTCCCATCATGCATACCTCTGACTGGGAGCGAACCCATGCAGGGCAGGGGTATGTAGCCCTAAAGTGCGAGGATTTATCCACTGAGCTACTGAGGTCGCTAGGAAGTTTTTATTAAAGAACTGTGTCGGTGTTTTTTTTTCCTTATATAAGTGGTACCAAAAAACGGTACAATTCCCAATGGCAAACAGTATGTTTTTTCCAATTGGAGTGAAAACAATTGATTATTGCAAATTCCTTAAAAAATATATACTTTAAGGGGAGAGGTATGAAATATAAGAGAATGTACAAATGGTAATGTGTTTGTACAAATGGTAATGTGTTTGTACAAATGGTAATGTGTTTGTACGAATGGTAATGTGTTTGCAAAGTATTTACACAAACAATATAAAAAAAATTGTTTGATAATGAAAAACTCCCAATTTAAGGCAAATTTAATTCAATGCAAATTTTCCGAATTGAATGGGTATCGATACCATTCCCAAAAGGGTGAAAAAATTGTCTTGTCATATGATGTGGATAGTAAATGCTTTAGCGCTGGAACCAGCTCCTGAGGGCATGAATAGTGTCCTTGTTAAATGGTACTCTGGTACCAGCTCTAGTAAATGGATAACATATATCTCTGGTATTCATGGTATTAGCACTACAGCACAAGCTGCTGGTACAAGCTCTAGGAAATGGATAGCATTTAGTATGTGCTTCGATCAGCTTTGGTACCAGGACTAGCTATCTAGTTAGTGCATGGTTAGAATTATTTTATATATGCTTTAGCACTGGTACCCGAACTAGAGTATGGTTAGCATATTGTATGTATGCTTCAGCACTGGTACCAGAACTTGAGTATGGTTAGTGTATCTATGATTTAGCACTTGTACCAGAACTAGAGCACGTTTAGCATATTGTATGCTTCAGCACTGGTACTAGAACTAGAGCACAGTTAGCATATTGTATCTATGCTTCAGCACTTGTACCAGAACTAGAGCATGGTTAGCATATTGTATCTATACTTCAGCACTGGTACAAGAACTAGAGCACGGTTAGCTTATTGTATCTATGTTTCAGCACTGGTACAATAATTAGAGCACGGTAAGCATATTGTATGTATGCTTCGATCAGCACTGGTACCAGAAGTAGAGTAGGTTAGCATATTGTATGTATGCTTCAGCACTGGTATCATACCTAGAGCATGGTTAGCTTAAAATGCTTCAGCACTGGTACCAGAATTAGAGCATGGTTAACATATTGTAATATGCTTCAGCACTGGTACCAGAATTAGAGCACAGTTAGCATATTGTAATATGCTTCAGCACTGGTACCGGAACTAGAGCACAGTTGGTTAGCATATTGTATCTATGCTTCAGCACTGGTACAATAATTAGAGCATGGACCATTGGTTAGCATATTGTATAAATGCTTCGGCACTGGTACCAGAACTAGAGCACGGTTAGTATATTGTAATATGCTTCAGCACTGGTACCATAACTAGAGCATGGTTAGCATATTGTATATATACTTCAGCACTGATACCCGAACTAGAGGCTGAGCACAGTTAGCATATTGTATATATGCTTCTGCACTGGTAGCAGCACTAAAGTATGGTTAGCATATTGTATATAATTTATTTGTATTTTTTGTGATATGTACATTGATTCAATTTTCTGGGAATGTTTTGAATAAATGAGCCAAAACATGAAGTGCTGCAACTATTCAGAAAACTACTGCAAATTTAGCCTAGACAAATAATAGATCTGACATAAGATATTCTAAAGGCTAAACCATTGACTCTCTTGCTAATACCGCCCAGAGCTGCTTGCGTCATACTTGTGGACTTAAAAGAGCTGTTATGTCTATCGAAATATATCCCCTGAGCATGTTAAAGAACCATAGGAATCTATTTAATATGATAGGGTTCAAAACAATCTAAGGTAACGTGTCCATTAAACAACTGTTCAATTATTTTGCTAATGTACATGTCTAGCATTTGTTTCTGAGTGTTGCTCAAATAAGAAAAAAACACTTACAATTTCCACATCTCACCCCAGTATTGATTGGTCAGGAAGCAATTAAAACCAAGTCTGATTAATTATGCATCATGGTCACTGATAAATTTCACAGCGCTTTATAAGAAGTTTTATCGGGCTATGCAAATGCTTTGTACATATTGTATAATTATTATTTTTTTTATACTATGTATAATTTTGGTAAAAAATTATCATTCTTGTTCATATATTGTATTTTTTTAATCATCCAATTAAAGACTTTTATCTGCTTTAATATTGCCAAACCAAGGTTCTTTAGGGGCCAGTTGAAGTGCTTGTGCGCACTATTCTCAAAATGCTTTGTCATGCTTATAATGGTCCTTAAATTGTGTCACAGTGCTTGCAATTTGCAGTTAACAGTGTTTGTGTACCCGGACTTTAATTAGGGGATGTTGACATATTTTCAAACAAGCTTATTTTTAATGAAAAACTTGAAAAAAGGTGAAGACTTATCAGAGTGTTAACATTTATGTTAAATATATTTATTGTTATATTTCAGAAAATGTATGTTACACAGAAGTCATCCGGATGTGATCGTAGAAGATCTGCCCGGCATTTCAATCCTGAAACCTCTAGTTGGTATAGATCCTCACCTGTTTGAAAACTTAGAAAGTTTCTTCACAATGAAGTATCCCGCTGTAAGTATCTATCATTTTTCTCTTAGAGTAGCAATGACAACACATTCTGCGCATGCCCGGTTATATCTGTCACAATGATAAATAGGTCATAAATATAGCCCTAATAGTGCCATTTTATTTTTAAGTTATCAAACTTTAAAGATTAAACATCATTTTTGTAATGTCTACCAAGAATAGCATTGTCAGTTCACTTAAAGAAGCCAAATTTCAGGATCCAACTTGGTCGATCTCTAAGTGATGTAATATGAATATATAAATAGATGTGTGATTTGAGGTATCCAATGGGGTATTTCAGCTCTTTGAAAAATAGCAATGCTCATTGAACAATAGCAATCTTAGACATAGGTAAAAACAATTATGAAAAAGCAAACAAAGGTCAACGAAGGTGCATGTACCTCTGTTAGCCCTTCTTTTATGGCATGAAATCATTTTCCAAGTCCTGGAGTGGAGCGCTTTTGTGCGCCAGGCTGTGCAAACATGCTTCCCTTTGAGCCTCTGCAGGCAGAATTGTACAGGCTGGTTCCCTGTTTTAAGGCAGGAACCAGTCTAACTTGTAATGCTGGCTGAGTTGATACACAAAGTGTGTTAACTTTATCGAAAGCTGGTGTTTAAATAGTTCAAACTGTTATTTACATGTATGGTTTGATTTTGATGATTTAAGCTGCATAACTTGTGTGAAAACATATTCTTTCTATTGTTGTGATTTCTTTTACAAAATTTTGAAAATATAGTCATCGCTACTTAGAGGTATTGTTGGATGTGAGTCTCCAAAAAAGCCTTAACAATCAGAATAGTGTTCTAAAGGAAAACTTTAAAGGGACACCGCAATCTGGAGGTCTGTTTTACACATTTTCATGCATCTAAACATAAATCAAAAGAAAGTGTCTTCTCTTGTTCTTTCTAACCTGCATTAAAGCAGGGGTGTAAAATTCCACTCGCCCGCTCGCATTGGCGAGTGCAAGCTGCCTGCGGACGAGTAACATTTGGCGTCTGGTCGTCCGACAGGGCGAGTGACGTTTTGCACTATAAAATTAAGTTAAACTATCGTTCAAACACGATGTGCAAGATTAACAGGGGTTTGTTTGTTACCAGGTTATCCACGCGTCATATAGACTGTGATTCAATTCACGCTAAAATCAATTGGAGTGTGATGCAATATATCGTTAACCAGTCAGACTGTTTTTTTATATCGACGCCGTAAACATGGCGGGTAAACAAGCAGACATCAGGTCACTGTTCGGAAAGTCTGTGTCAGCGACTGCAAGCGGATTCGGCCCAAGTGTCGGCGAATCAGAATGGGTATGGCTGAACAACAAGCGTAGTTCCCAACCGCTATTAATTAGTTCTGGCGTCTATTATTGGTCCAATGGAGACAAAATACTGAAGAGAAAGTTCAGGAGAATGTTGTTGTTGTTGTTGTTGTAGAAGTTAATTCTCTGCGTTTATTTGTTTTGCCCACTCCCCGACGAATGTTCGCGTGGAAGGGAATAAATCTTAATGACAGTTGCCTGTGACAGTGTATGAGGATAGGTTGCAGACCATAATATTAAATGTGTTGTTAGATAATATGGCGCTTTCTTTATTTGCAAAACAATAAAATATCCACATACTGCCTGTCAGCTACTACAGTGTCTGTGAGTACACAAATGTTCTTATTATAGCTTACTATAGCGGTGAAAATAATGTACAGATTATATGCTGCAGGGCGAGTGGTAAATTGGTAAGGGCGAGTAGCTTTTTGCTTCCACTAGTCCTGCAGGGCGAGTGGATTTTTCTAAATTTTTACACCCCTGTTAAGAATCTAAACATTTATTTGTTTTGCTATTTTGAATAGCTTTCTCACTCACTAACTTACATGTTCATTATAATTTACTCAATCGGTAACTGCATGTTTTTATTAAATTCTTAAAACTTTTTACTGGTAGATCCTCTGACAACTACTTGAAATAACCAAATTTACTTTTTTTGTTTTTCCTGTCTATTAAATTCTCATTAAACAATTAACTTTATAAAAGAATTTAAAGAATCTATAACTTGTTTGAAAGGTGCTCATCTATCTGGCAGAACACCCCCACTGTGTGAGGGAGGTAATCTGGGATTATCTATTTTCTATTGCACTTGACTTCCTGGATAATTGGTAGATAAACCAAGCATTTATCACCTTTGCATTTGCCAAATATGAAATTTCTGGTGAAGAAATGCATGGAATTTCAGATTTCATTCACTATAAATTAGTTTCAAATCTTTGATTTTCTGAAAATGGTTGTCTCCCATTGCCTGGCCTACTTCCAGTGTCCGGGTGGAAAAATATGCGAGTTGATTTGGCTGAACAATTCAGAACTAATACTTGTATATGCCTCCTGTCTCTATGCTCATCTCTTTATACAGGGCTTTTTTTAACCCATTTAAGTGGGGCCAAAAGTCGGCCTCTTCCCAATTGCAAAAACCTCTATATTTTCCCAATTTTGGGTAAACAAATTCCCAATCTGAATTAAAATGTTAAACTCGCTTTCCATTGTTTGTATGTTACAATCATTGCCAAATTCAATACCTGATTGAATCGTTATACCAATGGCATACATTTTAATAATACAAGTTTTCTCTTAAAAAACATTCCCCTAAATAGCGAAAGTCACGCTCTTTTTTCACCAATTTTGACAATCTCACGCTTCATTTTCCCTAAATCGGCAGGCCTAGGCCTCTGTGATTCCAAACAAACTTCCATAACTGAGTGTCAGCTGTTTTCGAAATGTTGATTATTTATGTCTAAATTTATACAAACATTTATATCCAGTGCAAACATTTCCTAGAGCTTGAACTACTTTATGTGAAGAACCCTGCATGATTTTCTGATTTTCTGCTTTTAATGTCTCTGAATATTCTGGAATGACCTTAATTAGTTCTAATTACTGTATACAAATTAGATAGAAACAGTCCTGAGCTGCGCCAGTTAATAACATAATAGAGGTTTATTGGGATTCTTCATTTGATTAATATCTGCTGATGTCTCTGCTAATGGCTTCACAAAGCTCTGTAATTGCCATGCATGCTGTAAGATGCAGGTGCGGAATTCGAATGGGTGTATTTGGGGTACACATTCTCTACCTGTGAAGTTAAAGAAACCAACCCATCAAATAATGACAAAATTACACTACAAAACCGTTCTTCAAAACTCAATCCAGGTGTTCAGGTCATATTATAATTAATATGTGCCGATTAAAAGAACATGTATAGGTTTTTCAAGGGGTTCTTAAAATACTCGTGATTTAAAATGCGTAAACTGAATTATGAGTTGGTAACTCTTAATTAATTTGACGCTCCAGTTTTGGGGTTTGGCCCAGCTCAATCTCATTAAAATCTGACCCTTTTAAGTTTATCACGCTACGATCGATACTCTACACTTCAAGGATCTGACACCGCTCCATTGCAGGTCACGTCAGATTGACCTTACGATTAGCCAATCAGATTTCAGCCTACAAAATTGTTCGGTATAGACTGCTTCACTACGCATGTTGCGTTTCAGTAAAATGCAGTGGAGCAGTCCACTCTCGGTATTGAAATAGCTTTTAACTTATAAAACATAATACACCAACCATTATTGAATATTTACTAAAAAATAATAAAGAAAAGATTGTTTGATGGAATTTAATAGTGGTACAAAATTGTTTACCGATTCGTGGGATTGAACCCACACTTTAATGACAGGTCAACAGTGGAGAGCGCTATCAATTGAGCTAAGCAGGCCAGATGTACTATGGCTTACTATTTAGAGTACAAATACAAGGGAGTGGGTCAGCTCCTATAGGGGAGAGTATCAAAGCGTAATTAGGATATGATTTTTATAAGATTGGGCCCAGCTGGTTAAAACCTTTTTATATTGTGTCTGTAGAGTTCGGATTCTCAAAATATATTTTGAAAGTTAACGGTGTACAATTATGTTGTAAAATTTGGCTGTTTCTGGTAGGATAGCTACTTCAAATGTTTTTTTGTAGAGTCATACGAAACAAAGAAATGCCTTTAAGACAATATGATAGATAACCAAGAGTCCCAATAAGGTTAAATAGGTAGTCCAGTCTGACCTTATTGCTTGTGTTTGGTCCATTCTATAGATAATTATGGATGTATGCATCATCCTAGAGGGTATTTCGCTTATC
The DNA here is from genome assembly GCA_037043455.1 of Cyrtodaria siliqua. Lineage (NCBI taxonomy): Eukaryota > Metazoa > Mollusca > Bivalvia > Adapedonta > Hiatellidae > Cyrtodaria > Cyrtodaria siliqua. Next base: position 6,585 of record JAWPHD010023269.1, on the reverse strand, counting down.
AGATTCAGGTTATATTTTACGGTCTACGTTTAAAATAATTAGGTCACACAATTTGCATGTCCGGTCCATACTTGGTGTGTATCATGTATCTTCGGGTAGGTTGCGGTGTGTATCATGTATCTTCGGGTAGGTTGCATTACTGAGATCAAGTTTATGCAGTTTGGTGGGGGATTATACTTTCAGGAATTTGTTTCACCTAGCTGTGCACCTGCTTTTTACTTGCAAGCTTATTCAGTGTTCATAAATATTTGTATTTAGAGACACAATTTGTTTTTAACAGATCTAAATAAATGGTAGATGTTGGTGATGATGATGATAGGGTGTATACAGACTGTTATTGTGAACATTCTGACTGCTAATTATGTGGTACTGCTATCTCCAGATTGTGAATTAGTGCAGTTATGTACCCCCCCCCCCCCCCCCCCCCCCCCACACACACACACACACACACACACACACACCAAAAATAACCCTAAAGCAACATCATTTTAAAACTGTGTCTTGTACCTTTAACATTATTTTAGACTGCTATTTTGTCCATCAGTATCGTTCACATAGCAATTTGGCATTTGCCATGCCTTTAAATATTAACATTATTGTTTTTCCATTTAATGCAAAACATTGTGAAATCTCAGTTCTGAGGGATGAGGTATTATGTGTTTGGCATCAAACTTCAAATGCTCAGGGCTTATGGTGGTAGCAGACTGGAATAACATCGCAGGTCATAGAAAACAGGAGGAATTCATTTTCATTTCACAATAGGGTTGCCTGTCTGTTTAATAAAACTTGTATAAATCATCCGCGTAATTTCCTATTTCCTCATTGTTGAAAAATCGATACAAAACTGTTGTTTTAGCATGAGATTAATTGCAGTTATAAACAGGGGCTGGCTGAGATTAAATGCCGTTACTGCTATAGTACATAAACAGGGGCTGGCTTCGCCCAGTGGATAGCAAGGCGGAGAACCCACTGGCGCCACTGAGATTTGTCTGTGTGTTCTTGGGCAAGACAGTTTCTCTTTGGCTCGTCTGTCGGATGGGGATGTAAATGGGACAGTCTCGTGTATCCTAGTTTATCCTTCGAGAATGTTAAAGACCATAGGTCTATTCGTTAGTTAGAGTAGGGCAGGTCCATGGATTCTCTCTGGGGCTATAAATAACCATTAATGCATTATTACCTGAGCCATTAAACAAAATTCAAGGCTATACATAAACAGTTATAGGACTGACCGGAAAAATGTAGTAGTTTTGACTCAGCTCAAGTTACATGATAATCAGCTTGGTGTTGGCATACATGTAACTAGCATGAGGTCAATAAAATGGCAATAAATCAACTAACATGCCAGCTAAGGTGCTAAAACTTTGTCCATGCAGAATTAAATGTTAGAAGTATATATCACTGCCTTATCTCCATTTGCAGATAGCATTTTGTAACACCAACTTATTTCTAATTTTTTAAATGTGCCTATCTGCTGTCAGATAATTGATGCCCTGCTGTGCAAAAATGGGTATTTTATTGCTCTGAGGTCAGTTAATTACATGGATGAAATATAGGGATTCTCAATAAACAGAGATTCTTGGGTCAGTCCTATACATGTAACTGTAAAGTTGCATAGGCAGAGCTGATCAGTATTAGATGTATGTTTATCATTATTTGTAGGACTTTGATATATGGCTGGATTGATTATAAAAGATAACCAAAATGTTTGGCTACATGGAAAAAAACACAAAGATTAATACACTCAAGTGATATGAAAACGCAACACGGGAATTTCCGCTATATATTGTATGTACAATATGCTGCTTTTAATCGAATAGTACATGGCTACGTAAGACCTTTCCTTTTGGAAAAAATACTAGAACAACAAATAATACAGCAAATAGTATTCCTGCAATGTTTCATTATTCACAGAGTACGCGTTTGGCTCAATCATGTGAGCAAACTTAGGATGCACAATTTTGCAAACTATTTACGTTAAATACAGTACTGAACTAGCTCAATTTTTCGAAGAGCAACTTCAACATTGATGAAGTTCTTGTTACAAAGTGTACTGTGATTAAAACGTCTACAACATCACAGTTGTGTCCTTTCTCTAGTTAACTGCAACATTTTTTTAAAAAAATCATCTTGGGATTTCTTTGGAATATTATGTGCAATTAAGTGTGCAGTATATACAATATATAGCGGAAATTCCCGTGTTGCGTTTTCATATCACTTGAGTGTAATGACAAGGGAACAACCTGATTTGTTATTTGCAAATATGTTGATTAGCTCTATTACTCATTATGGCTCCCCCACACAAAGTGTGGTAGGGGAGCCATGTGGATTTTGTGCTTTCTGTGTGTGTGTAGAACTGTGTGTGTGTGTAGAACTGTGTGTGTGTGGGTCTGTGTCTACACAATGGTTGGACCTAGGGTTCTCAAACTTGGAAGGATGGTTGGTCATGACCAGTAGATGACCTCTATTGATTTTGGGGTCACTAGGTCAAAGGTCAAGGTCCCGGTGACCTTGACTATCAAAACGATGTCCGTTCAATAACTAGGGAATGGTTGGACCTAGGTTCCTCAAACTTGGAAGGATGGTTGGTCATGACCAGTAGATATTACTGATACAGATAGTAAATACCGTCACAGGGATATTGAATATCAAAAAGATCTCAGATCAATAGAGAACGGTTGGACCTAGAGTCGTCAATTATGTCTGTTCGGGCGAGTGGGGGAGCCATACGTTTTTGTCCCATGGACAATAACAATTTCTAGTTATTATTAGTTTCAGCACTATAATGACTATAAAGGCCAGTCAAAGGAGAACGGGAGGAGAAGTATTGCCCTTTATTGTCCCATTTTCACTGAGTTAAATTTGAAGATTTATTGCAATAAGTGCAACACTGGCTGGTGTAGACTGGCATTAGTCCTTAATATTATAACATGTTAACTGTAACCTATCATTATAGAATTTCCTTAGCACTGAAAGAAAGAGGCAAATATCTCCACTTATGACTTGATTTGTCTTACCCTAACATTAAGCTGGTGTTGCCGATGTGGAAATTCCTTGCACAATCAAGTTACCCATTCATTGCTTTGTGTTAATTGCAGCTAGGTTTAAATCTTAAACGAAGCAAAAATTGGCAACATTGATTGCATTTATTGAGTGGTGAATATACTGCGCAGAATAGTTTGGCAGATTATTGATTTGTATACATTGCTAGTGCACAGTTAGAGTACCAACCAGACACATTTTACAAGGGTAGACACTTGAGATACATTCCAATACAAGTTCTGATGTTAATGCTTCCAAACTTATTGGGCTCCAGTTGTCTTTATTTGATAGCTAAATAATTTATTGCTTTATAGCAATGTATAGACTAATTTTCGGAATATTTGGGGAAGAATCAATTAATGGTCTTTTGTGCCTTTCTATATATATATTTGTTACAGATTAGACTCAGCTGAAACCTCAGCGTTTTGAGTGCTTTTTAGATTTGCTGACCTTGGCAGTAACACTGTTCAGTTATTTGGTTCACTGGAGAGGAGGCCCGGTATAGTTATGCTGCTGGTAGCCAGGGATTTTCCTGCATTTTTGGAAGTGGGGCCAGGGACCTTTTGAATTGGGAAAAATGCACGTGAAATCAACAAATTCAGAAAATTTTCCTGCATTTTTGGAAGTGGGGCCAGGGACCTTTTGAATTGGGAAAAATGCACGTGAAATCAACAAATTCAGAAAAATAATAATTCTACTATATAACATTGTAAGGCACTAAACATGTTTGGAATAGTTTCAAAATCAAGATCTTATACAACTCTGCAACAAATGCATTGTCAAATAGGGATACATTTTTAGCTCGACTATTCGAAGAATAAGAGAGCTTATGTAATCACCCCGGGGTCGGCGTCGGCGTCGGCGTTGGCGTCGGCGTCGGCGTCCCACATCAAGGTTTGCGTGTAAGCTGTGTTTACAAGTCTATATCTCTTACATTTCTTATCCTACCACAACCAAATTTGTTCATGGGCTTCCTTGTAGCATTATCTTAAGGGCTGCTTAAGTAATTTTGGTTCCTCTAACCCATGGGCTCCCATGGAACGCAAATTATGATAGCCCATAAAATGTGCCCCATTTCACATCAAATTTTGCGTGTAAGCTGTGTTTACAAGTCTATATCTCTTAAAATTCTTACCCTAGTACAACCAAATTTGGCCATTAGCTTCCTTATAGAATTATCGTAAGGGCCGCTTAAGTAATTTTGGTTCCTGTAACCCCTGGGCTCCCATGGAACCCAAATTCTGATAGCCCTTAAAATATGTCTGTTTCACATCAAATTTTGCGTGTAAGCTGTGTTTACAGGTCTATATCTCTTACATTCTTTGTTCTAGCTGAACTAAATTTTGGAATTGGTTTCCTTATAGTATGTTGTAAAGGGTTGGATAAGTAATTTTGTCTGCTGAAAATTCTGGGCTCCCATGGAACCCAAATTGTGATGGCCCATAAAATGTGCAATAAATGCAGATCTAGGTTTGCATGTAAGCATGTATATATCTATAATTTTGGTTTGGGATTTGTTATAGCATTATGCATCTTATTACTTCACCCATATTGGGTCATGAGCTCCCCCCCATCCCCCCCCCCACCCCCCTATCCCCAACCCACTCCCCTCCACACTTTTTTTTTTTTTTTTCTTTTTTTTTACATATTTCTGTGTTGTTTTAGTCAATTCTTACACATATATGTTGCAACCCAACCCCCCGCCTCTCACCCCATCACCCCCCCCCCCCCCCCCACTCACCCAACACCCCGCCCCAGACTTGAAACTATTTTATTTTTTTACATATTTCTGTGAGCTTTTGTCAATTCTTACACATATATGTTGCAACCCTCCCCCACCCCATCTCTCCCCCCCCCTCCCCCCATCCGCCTCTCACCCTATCACCCCACCCACCATGCCCCACACTTGATTTTTTTTTATTTATTTTTTTTAAATATTTCTGTTTTGTTTTAGTCAATTCTTACACATATATGTTGCAACCCTCCCTGCCCCCCCCAGACTTGATTTTTTTTTTTTTTTTTTTTTTCATATTTCTGTGTTGCTTTTGTTAGTTCTTACACATATATGCTGCAACCCTCCCCGCTCCCCCCCCCCCCCCCCCCCCCCCCCCCCCCACACACACACACACACACACACACACACACACACACACACACGCCCTCCCGCCTCTCACCCCATTACCCCACCCACCACGCCGCACACTTGATTTTTTTTAACATATTTCTTTGTTGTTTTAGTCAATTCTTACACACATATGTTGCCCCCCCTCCCCCCCCCCCGCCCCCCCTCCCCCCCGCCCCCCCTCCCCCCGCCCCCCCCCGCCACCCCCCCACACCCACACCCACACACACACGCCCTCCCCGCCTCTCACCCCATTACCCCACCCACCACGCCGCACACTTGATTTTTTTTAACATATTTCTTTGTTGTTTTAGTCAATTCTTACACACATATGTTGCCCCCCCTCCCCCCCCCCCCCCCCAACCCACTCCTGCCTCTCACTCTCACCCCCGCTCCTCACCCCCCCCCCCCACCCACCCCACCCCACCCCCACTTGACACTATTAACTTTTTTTTACATATTTCTTTATTGTTTTAGTCATTTCTTACACACATGTTGCCCCCCCCCCCCCCCCCCCCCCCCCCACCACCTGACCCCCCCCCCCCCCCCCCCCCCCCCCCCCACTTGAAACTTTTTTACATATTTGTTGTTTTATGTTTTAGTCAATTCTTACACATACTTTTTTATATGTTGCCCCCTCCCCCCACCCCCAACCCACTCCCGCCTCTCCCCCCGCTCTCCCCCACACCCCACCCCCACTTGAAACTTTTTTTTACATATTTCTGTATTGCTTTTGTCAATTCTTACACATATATGTTGCCATCCCCCCACCTAGATTTTTTTTATTTTTTACATATTTCTTTGTTGTTTTAGTCAGTTCTTACACATATATGTTGCACCCTCCCCCCAGCCCCCAACTCACTTCCGCCTCTCCCCCCACCCGCTCCCCACCACCCCACCCCCACTTGAAACTTTTTTTTTTACATATTTCTGTGTTGCTTTTGTCAATTTTTACACATATATGTTCCCCCCCCCCCCAGCCCTGCCTCACGCCCCGCCCCACTTGATCTTTTTTTTCTTTTTTTTTACATATTTATTTGTTGTTTTAGTCAATTCTTACACATGTTGCCCACCCCACGCCTCTAACCCATCCCCACTCAAACTCGATTTTTTAATTATTTTTTTTCCTTCATATTTTTGTGTTGTTTTGGTGAATAATTACATAGCTTCTTACACATATATGTTGCCCTCACCAGCTTCTTACACATATATGTTGCCCTCACCACCCCCACTCCCCCCACATTCACCCCCGCCTCTCTCCCACCCCCACCCCGCACCTCACTCAAAACTCTATTTTATTTTTAATTTTATTTTTTGCATATTTCTGTGTAGTTTTGGTCAGTTCTTACACATAGTTATGTTGTGCTCCCAACCCTACCCCACATTGTTGTAGCCTTGTTTTCTGATGGTATATACTAGCTATA
>JAWPHD010023268.1:0-22571 GCA_037043455.1 Cyrtodaria siliqua | reverse complement strand
TTGCGTTCTTACGCATATATATTCAGTTCTTACACATATATATTCAGTTCTTACACATATATATTCAGTTGTTACACATATATATTCCGTTCTTACACATATATATTCCGTTCTGACACGTACATATTCCGTTCTTACACATATATATTCCGTTCTTACACATATATATTCCGTTCTAACGCATATATATTCCGTTCTTACACATATATATTCAGTTCTTACGCATATATATTCCGTTCTTACACATATATATTCCGTTCTTACGCATATATATTCTTACACATATATTTCGTTCTTACACATATATATTCCGTTCTTACACATATATATTCCGTTCTAACGCAATATATTCCGTTCTTACACATATATATTCCGTTCTTACATGGATATATTCCGTTCTTACACGTATATATTCCGTTCTTACACATATATATTCCGTTTATACACATAGATATTCCGTTCTTACACATATATATTCTGTTCTTACACATATATATTCCGTTCTTACACGTATATATTCCGTTCTTACATATATATATTCCGTTCTTACACATATATATTCCGTTCTTACATATATTTTCCGTTCTTACGCATATATATTCCGTTCTTTCGCATATATATTCAATTTTACGCATATATATTCAGTTCTTACGCATATATATTCAGTTCTTACACATATTTATTCAGTTCTTACACATATATATTCAGTTCTTACGTATATATATTCAGTTCTTACACATATATATTCCGTTCTTACGCATATATATTCTTACACATATATTCCGTTCTAACACATATATGTTCAGTTCTTACACATATATATTCCATTCTTACACATATATATTCCGTTCTTACGCATATATATTCAGTTATTTCGCATATATAATCCGTTCTTACGCATATATATTCAGTTCTGACGCTTATATATTCAATTCTTACGCATATATGTTCAGTTCTTACGCATATATGTTCAGTTATTATGCATATAGTTTCAGTTCTGACGCATATATGTTCAGCTCTTACGCATATATGTTCAGTTCTTACGCATATATATTCAGTTCTTACGCATATATGTTCAGCTCTTACGCATATATGTTCAGTTCTTACGCATATATATTCAGTTCTTACACATATATATTCAGTTCTTATGCATATATATTCCGTTCTTAGACATATATATTGCGTTCTTACGCATATATATTCAGTTCTTACGCATATATATTCAGTTCTTATGCATATATATTCCGTTCTTACTCATATATATTCCGTTCTTACGCATATATATTCAGTTCTTACACATATATATTCCGTTCTTACACATATATATTCACTTCTTACACGTATATATTCACTTCTTACACATATATATTCCGTTCTTACACATATATATTCCGTTCTTACACTTATGTATTCAGTTCTTACACATATATATTCACTTCTTACACGTATATATTCAGTTCTTACACATATATATTCCGTTCTTACACATATATATTCCGTTCTTACACATATATACTCCGTTCGTACACGTACATATTCCGTTCTTACACATATATATTCCTTTCTTACGCATATATATTCCGTTCTTACGCATATATATTCAGTTCTTACGCATACATATTCAGTTCTTACACATATATATTCCTTTCTTACGCATATATATTCAGTTCTTACGCATATATATTCATTTCTTACACATATATGTTCAGTTCTTACACATATATATTCCGTTCTTAAACGTACATATTCTGTTCTTACTCATATATATTCCGTTCTTACACATATATATTCAGTTCTTACACATATATATTCACTTCTTACACATATATATTCAGTTCTTACACATATATCTTCCGTTCTTACACATATATACACATATATACTCCGTTCTTACACATATATATTCCGTTCTTACACGTACATATTCCGTTCTTACTCATATATATTCCGTTCAAACGCATATATATTCAGTTCTTACACATATATATTCCGTTCTTACGCATATATATTCCGTTCTTACACATATATATTTAGTTCTTACGCATATATGTTCAGTTCTTACGCATATATGTTCAGTTCTTACGCATATTTATTCCGTTCTAATGCATATATATTCCGTTCTTACACATATATATTCCGTTCTTACACGTATATTTTCCGTTCTTACACGTATATATTCAGTTCTTACACATATATATTCCGTTCTTACACGTACATATTCAATTCTTACGCATATATATTCATTTCTTACACATATATCTTCTGTTCTTACGGATATATATTCAGTTTTACGCATATATATTCAGTTATAACACATATATATTCCGTTCTTACGCATATATATTCAGTTCTTACGCATATATATTCAGTTCTTACACATATATATTCCGTTCTTACACGTACATATTCCGTTCTTACACATATATATTCCGTTCTTACACATATATATTCCGTTCTTACACATATATATTCCGTTCTTACACGTACATATTCCATTCTTACACATATATATTCCGTTATTACACATATATATTCCGTTCTTAAACATATATATTCCGTTCGTACACGTACATATTCCGTTCTTACACATATTTATTCCGTTCTTACGCATATATATTACGTTCTTACGCATATATATTCAGTTCTTACGCATACATATTCAGTTCTTACACATATATATTCAGTTCTTACACATATATATTCCGTTCTTACACTTATATATTCAGTTCTTACACATATATATTCACTTCTTACACGTATATTTTCAGTTCTTACACATATATATTCCGTTCTTACACATATATATTCCGTTCTTACACTTATATATTCAGTTCTTACACATATATATTCACTTCTTACACGTATATATTCAGCTCTTACACATATATATTCCGTTCTTACACATATATTTTCCGTTCTTACACATATATATTCCGTTCGTTCACGTACATATTCCGTTCTTAAACATATATATTCCTTTCTTACGCATATATTTTCCGTTCTTACGCATATATATTCAGTTCTTACGCATACATATTCAGTTCTTACACATATATATTCGTTTCTTACGCATATATATTCCGTTCTTACGCATATATATTCAGTTCTTACGCATACATATTCAGTTCTTACACATATATATTCAGTTCTTACACATATATATTCAGTTCTTACACATATATATTCCGTTCTTACATAAATATATTCCGTTCTTACACATATATATTCCGTTCTTACAAATATATATTCCGTTCTTACACATATATATTTAGTTGTTACACATATATATTCCGTTCTTACGCATATATATTCTTACACATATATTCCGTTCTTACACATATATACACATATATATTCCGTTCTTACACATATATATTTAGTTCTTACGCATATATGTTCAGTTCTTACGCATATATGTTCAGTTCTTACGCATATTTATTCCGTTCTCATGCATATATATTCCGTTCTTACACATATATATTCCGTTCTTACACGTATATTTTCCGTTCTTACACGTATATATTCAGTTCTTACACATATATATTCAGTTCTTACACATATATATTCCGTATTTACACATATATATTGCGTTCTTACACATATATATTGCGTTCTTACACATATATATTCCGTTCTTACACGTATATATTCAGTTCTTACACGTATATATATCGTTCTTACACATATATATTCCGTTCTTACACATATATTCCGTTCTTACGCATATATATTCCGTTCTTTCGCATATATATTCAGTTTTATGCATATATATTCAGTTCTTACGCATATATATTCAGTTCTTACACATATATATTCAGTTCTTACACATATATATTCAGTTCTTAAGCATATATATTCCGTTCTTACGCATATATATTCCGTTCTTACACATATATATTCCGTTCTTACACATATATATTCCGTTCTTACGCATATATATTGCGTTCTTACGCATATATATTCAGTTCTTACGCATATATATTCAGTTCTTACGCATATATATTCAGTTCTTAGGCATATATATTCAGTTCTTACGGATATATATTCAGTTCTTACTCATATATATTCATTTCTTAAACATATATGTTCAGTTCTTACACATATATATTCCGTTCTTACACATATATATTCCGTTCTTACACATATATATTCCGTTCTTACACATATATATTCATTTCTTACACATATATATTCCGTTCTTACACGTATATATTCAGTTCTTACACATATATATTCCGTTCTTACACATATATATTCCGTTCTTACACATATATTCCGTTCTTACGCATATATATTCCGTTCTTTCGCATATATATTCAGTTCTTACGCATATATATTCAGTTCTTACACATATATATTCAGTTCTTACACATATATGTTCAGTTCTTACACATATATATTCCGTTCTTACGCATATATATTCCGTTCTTACGCATATATATTCCGTTCTTACGCATATATATTCCGTTCTTACGCATATATATTCAGTTCTTACGCATATATATTCAGTTCTTACACATATATATTCAGTTTTACGCATATATATTCAGTTATTACGCATATATATTCAGTTCTTACGCATATATATTCAGTTCTTACGCATATATATTCAGTTATTTCGCATATATATTCAGTTCTTACAGATATATAGTCAGTTCTTACACATATATATTCAGTTCTTACACATATATATTCCGTTTTTACATATATATATTCCGTTCTTACACATATATATTCCGCTCTTACACGTATATATTCCGTTCTTACACATATATATTCCGTTCTAACACATATATATTCCGTTCTTACACATATATTCCGTTCTTACGCATATATATTCCGTGCGTTCGCATATATATTCAGTTGTACGCATATATATTCAGTTCTTACGCATATATATTCCGTTCTTACACATATATATTCCGTTCTTACGCATATATATTCCGTTCTTTCGCATATATATTCAGTTTTACGCATATATATTCCGTTCTTACACATACATATTCCGTTCTTACACATATATATTCCGTTCTTACACATATATATTCCGTTCTTACGCATATATATTCAGTTCTTATGCATATATATTCCGTTCTTACTCATATATATTCAGTTCTTACGCATATATATTCAGTTCATACACATATATATTCAGTTCTTACACATATATATTCAGTTCTTACACATATATATTCAGTTCTTACACATATATATTCAGTTCTTACACATATATATTCAGTTCTTACACATATATATTCAGTTCTTACACATATATATTCAGTTCTTACACATATATTTTCCGTTCTTACTCATATATATTCTTACACATATATTCCGTTCTTACACATATATATTCCGTTCTTACACATATATATTCCGTTCTTACGCATTTATATTCCGTTCTTACACATATATATTCAGTTCTTACACATATATATTCACTTCTTACACATATATATTCCGTTCTTACACATATATATTCCGTTCTTATACATATATGTTCCATACTTACGCATATATGTTCAATTCTTACGCATATATATTCAGTACTTACGCATATATATTCCGTTCTTACACATATATATTCAGTTCTTACACATATATATTCCGTTCTTACACATATATATTCCGTTTTTACACATATATATTCCGTTCTTACACATATATATTCTGTTCTTACACATATATATTCCGTTCTTACACATATATATTCCGTTCTTACACGTATATATTCCGTTCTTACGCATATATATTCCGTTCTTACGCATATATGTTCAGTTCTTACGCATATATATTCAGTTCTTACGCATATATATTCCGTTCTTACACATATATATTCCGTTCTTACGCATATATATTCTTACACATATATTCCGTTCTTAAAAATATATATTCCGTTCTTACACATATATATTCCGTTCTAACGCATATATATTTCGTTCTTACACATATATATTCCGTTCTTACACGTATATATTCCGTTCTTACACGTATATATTCCGTTCTTACACATATATATTCCGTTTTTACACATATATATTCCGTTCTTACACGTATATTTTCTGTTCTTAAACATATATATTCCGTTCTTACACGTATATATTCCGTTCTTACACATATATATTTCGTTCTTAGACATATATATTCCGTTCTTACACATATAATCCGTTCTTACGCATATATATTCAGTTTTACGCACATATATTCAGTTCTTACTCATATATATTCAGTTCTTACACATATATTTTCCGTTCTAACGCATATATATTCCGTTCTTACACATATATATTCCGTTCTTACACGTATGTATTCCGTTCTTACACGTATATATTCCGTTCTTATACATATATATTCCGTTGTTACACATATATATTCCGTTCTTACACATATATATTCAGCTCTTACGCATATATATTCAGTTCTTACACATATATATTCAGTTCTTACACTTATATATTCCGTTCTTACACATATATATTCCGTTCTTACACATATATATTCCGTTCCTACACATATATATTCCGTTCTTACACACATATATACCGTTCTTACACATATATATTCCGTTCTTACACGTATATATTCCGTTCTTACACTTGTATATTCCGTTCTTACACATATATATTCCGTTCTTACACATATATTCCGTTCTTACGCATATATATTCCGTTCTTTCCCATATATATTCAGTTTTACCCATATATATTCAGTTCTTACGCATATATATTCAGTTCTTATGCATATATATTCAGTTATTACGCATATATATTCAGTTCTTACACATATATATTCATTTCTTACACATATATATTCAGTTCTTACACATATATATTCCGTTCTTACACATATTTATTCCGTTCTTACACATATATATTCCGTTCTTACACATATATATTCAGTTCTTACACATATATATTCACTTCTTACACATATATATTCACTTCTTACGCATATATATTCCGTTCTTACGCATATATATTCAGTTCTTACACATATATATTCCGTTCTTACACATATATATTCCGTTCTTACGCATATATATTGCGTTCTTACGCATATATATTCAGTTCTTACGCATATATATTCAGTTCTTACGCATATATATTCAGTTCTTACACATATACAATGACATATATTCAGTTTTACGCATATATATTCGGTTCTTACGCACATATATTCAGTTCTTACGCATATATATTCAGTTCTTACGCATTTATATTTAGTTCTTACGCATATATATTCAGTTCTTAGGCCTATATATTCAGTTCTTACGCATATATATTCAGTTCTTACACATATATATTCCGTTCTTACACATATATATTCCGTTCTTACACATATATATTCCGTTCTTAAACATATATATTCCGTTCTTACACATATATTCCGTTCTTACGCATATATATTCCGTTCTTTCGCATATATATTCAGTTTTACGCATATATATTCAGTTCTTAAGCATATATATTCAGTTCTTACACATATATATTCATTTCTTACACATATATGTTCAGTTTTACGCATATATATTCAGTTACTACAAATATATATTCCGTTCATACGCATATATATTCAGTTCTTACGCATATATATTCAATTCTTACACATATATGTTCAGTTCTTACACATATATATTCCGTTCTTACGCATATATATTGCGTTCTTACGCATATATATTCAGTTCTTACGCATATATATTCAGTTCTTACGCATATATATTCAGTTCTTACACATATATATTCAGTTTTACGCATATATATTCGGTTCTTAGGCATATATATTCAGTTCTTACGCATATATATTCAATTCTTACTCATATATATTCAGTTCTTACTCATATATATTCAGTTCTTAGGCATATATATTCAGTTTTTACGCATATATATTCAGTTCTTACACATATATATTCAGTTCTTACACATATATATTCCGTTCTTACACGTATATATTCCGTTCTTACACATATATATTCCGTTCTTACACATATATATTCAGTTCTTACACATATATACCTTTCATACGCATATATATTCCGTTCTATCGCATATATATTCAGTTTTACGCATATATATTCAGTTCTTAAGCATATATATTCAGTTCTTACACATATATATTCATTTCTGACGCATATATATTCAGTTTTACGCATATATATTCAGTTATTACAAATATATATTCCGTTCATACGCATATATATTCAGTTCTTACGCATATATATTCAATTCTTACACATATATGTTCAGTTCTTACACATATATATTCCTTTCTTACACATATATATTCCGTTCTTACACATATATATTCCGTTCTTACACGTACATATTCCGTTCTTAAACGTATATATTCCGTTCTAACGCATATATATTCCGTTCTTACGCATATATATTCAGTTCTTACGCATAAATATTCAGTTCTTACACATATATATTCAGTTCTAACAGATATATATTCAGTTCTTAGGCATATATATTCAGTTCTTACGGATATATATTCAGTTCTTACTCATATATATTCATTTCTTAAACATATATGTTCAGTTCTTACACATATATATTCCGTTCTTACACATATATATTCCGTTCTTACACATATATATTCATTTCTTACACATATATATTCCGTTCTTACACGTATATATTCAGTTCTTACACATATATATTCCGTTCTTACACATATATATTCCGTTCTTACACATATATTCCGTTCTTACGCATATATATTCCGTTCTTTCGCATATATATTCAGTTTTATGCATATATATTCAGTTCTTACGCATATATATTCAGTTCTTACACATATATATTCAGTTCTTACACATATATGTTCAGTTCTCACACATATATATTCCGTTCTTACGCATATATATTCCGTTCTTACGCATATATATTCCGTTCTTACGCATATATATTCAGTTCTTACGCATATGTATTCAGTTCTTACACATATATATTCAGTTCTTACGCATATATATTGCGTTCTTACGCATATATATTCAGTTCTTACGCATATATATTCAGTTCTTACGCATATATATTCAGTTCTTACACATATACAATGACATATATTCAGTTTTACGCATATATATTCGGTTCTTACGCACATATATTCAGTTCTTACGCATATATATTCAGTTCTTACGCATTTATATTCAGTTCTTACGCATATATATTCAGTTCTTAGGCCTATATATTCAGTTCTTACGCATATATATTCAGTTCTTACACATATATATTCCGTTCTTACACGTATATATTCCAATCTTACACATATATATTCCGTTCTTAAACATATATATTCCGTTCTTACACATATATTCCGTTCTTACGCATATATATTCCGTTCTTTCGCATATATATTCAGTTTTACGCATATATATTCAGTTCTTAAGCATATATATTCAGTTCTTACACATATATATTCATTTCTTACACATATATGTTCAGTTTTACGCATATATATTCAGTTACTACAAATATATATTCCGTTCATACGCATATATATTCAGTTCTTACGCATATATATTCAATTCTTACACATATATGTTCAGTTCTTACACATATATATTCCGTTCTTACGCATATATATTGCGTTCTTACGCATATATATTCAGTTCTTACGCATATATATTCAGTTCTTACGCATATATATTCAGTTCTTACACATATATATTCAGTTTTACGCATATATATTCGGTTCTTACGCATATATATTCAGTTCTTACGCATATATATTCAGTTCTTACTCATATATATTCAGTTCTTACGCATATATATTCAGTTCTTAGGCATATATATTCAGTTTTTACGCATATATATTCAGTTCTTACACATATATATTCAGTTCTTACACATATATATTCCGTTCTTACACGTATATATTCCGTTCTTACACATATATATTCCGTTCTTACACATATATATTCCGTTCTTACACATATATACCTTTCATACGCATATATATTCCGTTCTTTCGCATATATATTCAGTTTTACGCATATATATTCAGTTCTTAAGCATATATATTCAGTTCTTACACATATATATTCATTTCTGACGCATATATATTCAGTTTTACGCATATATATTCAGTTACTACAAATATATATTCCGTTCATACGCATATATATTCAGTTCTTACGCATATATATTCAATTCTTACACATATATGTTCAGTTCTTACACATATATATTCCTTTCTTACACATATATATTCCGTTCTTACACATATATATTCCGTTCTTACACGTACATATTCCGTTCTTACACGTATATATTCCGTTCTAACGCATATATATTCCGTTCTTACGCATATATATTCAGTTCTTACGCATAAATATTCAGTTCTTACACATATATATTCAGTTCTAACAGATATATATTCAGTTCTTAGGCATATATATTCAGTTCTTACGGATATATATTCAGTTCTTACTCATATATATTCATTTCTTAAACATATATGTTCAGTTCTTACACATATATATTCCGTTCTTACACATATATATTCCGTTCTTACACATATATATTCATTTCTTACACATATATATTCCGTTCTTACACGTATATATTCAGTTCTTACACATATATATTCCGTTCTTACACATATATATTCCGTTTTTACACATATATTCCGTTCTTACGCATATATATTCCGTTTTTTCGCATATATATTCAGTTTTATGCATATATATTCAGTTCTTACGCATATATATTCAGTTCTTACACATATATATTCAGTTCTTACACATATATGTTCAGTTCTTACACATATATATTCCGTTCTTACGCATATATATTCCGTTCTTACGCATATATATTCCGTTCTTACGCATATATATTCCGTTCTTACGCATATATATTCAGTTCTTACACATATATATTCAGTTTTACGCATATATATTCAGTTATTACGCATATATATTCAGTTCTTACGCATATATATTCAGTTCTTACGCATATATATTCAGTTATTTCGCATATATATTCAGTTCTTACAGATATATAGTCAGTTCTTACACATATATATTCAGTTCTTACACATATATATTCCGTTTTTACATATATATATTCCGTTCTTACACATATATATTCCGCTCTTACACGTATATATTCCGTTCTTACACATATATATTCCGTTCTAACACATATATATTCCGTTCTTACACATATATTCCGTTCTTACGCATATATATTCCGTTCTTTCGCATATATATTCAGTTGTACGCATATATATTCAGTTCTTACGCATATATATTCCGTTCTTACACATATATATTCCGTTCTTACGCATATATATTCCGTTCTTTCGCATATATATTCAGTTTTACGCATATATATTCCGTTCTTACACATACATATTCCGTTCTTACACATATATATTCCGTTCTTACACATATATATTCCGTTCTTACGCATATATATTCAGTTCTTATGCATATATATTCCGTTCTTACTCATATATATTCAGTTCTTACGTATATATATTCAGTTCATACACATATATATTCAGTTCTTACACATATATATTCAGTTCTTACACATATATATTCAGTTCTTACACATATATATTCAGTTCTTACACATATATATTCAGTTCTTACACATATATATTCAGTTCTTACACATATATATTCAGTTCTTACACATATATTTTCCGTTCTTACTCATATATATTCTTACACATATATTCCGTTCTTACACATATATATTCCGTTCTTACACATATATATTCCGTTCTTACACATATATATTCCGTTTTTACGCATTTATATTCCGTTCTTACACATATATATTCAGTTCTTACACATATATATTCACTTCTTACACATATATATTCCGTTCTTACACATATATATTCCGTTCTTATACATATATGTTCCATACTTACGCATATATGTTCAATTCTTACGCATATATATTCAGTACTTACGCATATATATTCCGTTCTTACACATATATATTCAGTTCTTACACATATATATTCCGTTCTTACACATATATATTCCGTTTTTACACATATATATTCCGTTCTTACACATATATATTCTGTTCTTACACATATATATTCCGTTCTTACACATATATATTCCGTTCTTACACGTATATATTCCGTTCTTACGCATATATATTCCGTTCTTACGCATATATGCTCAGTTCTTACGCATATATATTCAGTTCTTACGCATATATATTCCGTTCTTACACATATATATTCCGTTCTTACGCATATATATTCTTACACATATATTCCGTTCTAAAAATATATATTCCGTTCTTACACATATATATTCCGTTCTAACGCATATATATTCCGTTCTTACACATATATATTCCGTTCTTACACGTATATATTCCGTTCTTACACGTATATATTCCGTTCTTACACATATATATTCCGTTTTTACACATATATATTCCGTTCTTACACGTATATTTTCTGTTCTTAAACATATATATTCCGTTCTTACACGTATATATTCCGTTCTTACACATATATATTCCGTTCTTAGACATACATATTCCGTTCTTACACATATAATCCGTTCTTACGCATATATATTCAGTTTTACGCACATATATTCAGTTCTTACTCATATATATTCAGTTCTTACACATATATTTCCGTTCTAACGCATATATATTCCGTTCTTACACATATATATTCCGTTCTTACACGTATGTATTCCGTTCTTACACGTATATATTCCGTTCTTATACATATATATTCCGTTGTTACACATATATATTCCGTTCTTACACATATATATTCAGCTCTTACGCATATATATTCAGTTCTTACACATATATATTCATTTCTTACACATATATATTCAGTTCTTACACATATATATTCCGTTCTTACACATATTTATTCCGTTCTTACACATATATATTCCGTTCTTACACATATATATTCAGTTCTTACACATATATATTCACTTCTTACACATATATATTCACTTCTTACGCATATATATTCAGTTCTTACGCATATATATTCAGTTCTTAAGCATATATATTCAGTTCTTACACATATATATTCAGTTTTACTTATATATATTCAGTTCTTACGCATATATATTCAGTTCTTACGCATATATAATTCAGTTCCTTTCGCATATATATTCAGTTCTTACACATATGTAGTCAGTTCTTACAAAAATATCTTCAGTTCTTACACATATATATTCCGTTTTTACACAATATATATTCCGTTTTACACATATATATTCTGTACTTACACATATATATTCTGTTCTTACACGTATATATTCCGTTCTTACACATATATATTCCGTTCTTACACATATATATTCCGTTCTTACACATATATATTCAGTTCTAACACATATATATTCCGTTCTTACACATATATATTCCGTCTTAACCATATATATTCCGTTCTTACGCATATATATTCAGTTCTTACGCATATATATTCAGTTCTTACGCATATATGTTCAGTTCTTACGCATATATATTCAGTTCTTACGCATATATGTTCAGTTCTTACGCATATATTTTCAGTTCTTACGCATATATATTCTGTTCTTACAGATATATAGTCAGTTTCTTATACATATATATTCAGTTCTTTCACATATATATTCCGTTTTTACACATATATATTCCGTTCTTACACATATATTCAGTCTTACGCATATATATTCCGTTCTTTCGCATATATATTCAGTTTTACGCATATATATTCAGTTTTTACGCATATATATTCCGTTCTTCCACATATATACACATATATATTCCGTTCTTACACATATATATTCCGTTCTTACACGTACATATTCCGTTCTTACACATATATATTCCGTTCTTACACATATATATTCCGTTCTTACGCATATATTCAGTTATTACACATATATATTCAGTTCGTACACATATATATTCAGTTCTTACACATATATATTCCGTTTTTACACAGATGTATTCCGTTCTTACACATATATATTCCGTTCTTACACATATATATTCCGTTTTTACACATATATATTCCGCTCTTACTCATATATATTCCGTTCTTACGCATTTATATTCAGTTCTTACACATATATATTCAGTTCTTACACATATATTTTAAGTTCTTACACATATATATTCAGTTCTCACGCATATATATTCCGTTCTTACACATATATATTCTTACACATAAGTTCCGTCTTACACATATATATTCAGTTCTTACGCATATATATATTCCGTTCTTACGCATATATATTTCCGTTCTTACGCTATATATTCAGTACTTACACATATATATTCATTTCTTACACATATATATTCCGTTCTTACACATTTTTATTCCGTTCTTACACATATATATTCCGTTCTTACACATATATATTCAGTTCTTACAAATATATTTTCACTGCTTACACATATATATTCCGTTCTTACACATATATATTCTTTTCTTACCCGTACATATTCCGTTCTTACACATATATATTCCGTTCTTACACATATATATTCCGTTCTTACGCATATATATTCAGTTCTTACGCATTATATATTCATTTCTTACACATATATATTCAGTTCTTACAGATATATATTCAGTTCTTACAGATATATATTCAGTTCTTACGCATATATATTCAGTTCTTACGCATATATATTTAGTTCTTACGCATATATATTCAGTTCTTACGCATATATATTCATTTCTTACACATATATTTTCAGTTCTAACACATATATATTCCGTTCTTACAGGTACATATTCCGTTCTTACACATATATATTCCGTTCTTACACATATATATTCCAGTTTCTTACACATATATATTCAGTTCTTACACATATATATTCACATCTTACACATATATATTCAGTTCTTACGCATATATATTCAGTTCTTACGCATATATATTCAGTTCTTACGCATATATATTCAGTTCTTACGCATATATATTCAGTTATTTCGCATATATATCAGTTCTTACAGATATATAGTCAGTCTTACACATATATATTCAGTTCTTACACATATATATTCCGTTTTTACATATATATATTCCGTTCTTACACATATATATCCGCTCTTACACGTATATATTCCGTTCTTACACATATATATTCCGTTCTAACACATATATATTCCGTTCTTACACATATATTCCGTTCTTACGCATATATATTCCGTTCTTTCGCATATATATTCAGTTGTACGCATATATATTCAGTTCTTACACATACATATTCCGTTCTTACACATATATATTCCGTTCTTACACATATATATTCCGTTCTTACGCATATATATTCAGTTCTTATGCATATATATTCCGTTCTTACTCATATATATTCAGTCTTACGTATATATATTCAGTTCATACACATATATATTCAGTTCTTACACATATATATTCAGTTCTTACACATATATATTCAGTTCTTACACATATATATTTCAGTTCTTACACATATATATTCAGTTCTACACATATATATTCAGTTCTTACACATATATATTCAGTTCTTACACATATATTTTCCGTTCTTACTCATATATATTCTTACACATATATTCCGTTCTTACACATATATATTCCGTTCTTACACATATATATTCCGTTCTTACACATATATATTCCGTTTTTACGCATTTTATATTCCGTTCTTACACATATATATTCAGTTCTTACACATATATATTCACTTCTTACACATATATATTCCGTTCTTACACATATATATTCCGTTCTTATACATATATGTTCCATACTTACGCATATATGTTCAATTCTTACGCATATATATTCAGTACTTACGCATATATATTCCGTTCTTACACATATATATTCAGTTCTTACACATATATATTCCGTTCTTACACAATATATTCCGTTTTTACACATATATATTCCGTTCTTACACATATTATTCTGTTCTTACACATATATATTCCGTTCTTACACATATATATTCCGTTCCGTTCTTACACGTATATATTCCGTTCTTACGCATATATATTCCGTTCTTACGCATATATGCTCAGTTCTTACGCATATATATTCAGTTCTTACGCATATATATTCCGTTCTTACACATATATATTCCGTTCTTACGCATATATATTCTTACACATATATTCCGTTCTTAAAAATATATATTCCGTTCTTACACATATATATTCCGTTCTTACACATATATATTCCGTTCTTATACATATATGTTCCATACTTACGCATATATGTTCAATTCTTACGCATATATATTCAGTACTTACGCATATATATTCCGTTCTTACACATATATATTCAGTTCTTACACATATATATTCCGTTCTTACACATATATATTCCGTTTTTACACATATATATTCCGTTCTTACACATATATATTCTGTTCTTACACATATATATTCCGTTCTTACACATATATATTCCGTTCTTACACGTATATATTCCGTTCTTACACGTATATATTCCGTTCTTACACATATATATTCCGTTTTTACACATATATATTCCGTTCTTACACGTATATTTTCTGTTCTTAAACATATATATTCCGTTCTTACACGTATATATTCCGTTCTTACACATATATATTCCGTTCTTAGACATACATATTCCGTTCTTACACATATAATCCGTTCTTACGCATATATATTCAGTTTTACGCACATATATTCAGTTCTTACTCATATATATTCAGTTCTTACACATATATTTTCCGTTCTAACGCATATATATTCCGTTCTTACACATATATATTCCGTTCTTACACGTATGTATTCCGTTCTTACACGTATATATTCCGTTCTTATACATATATATTCCGTTGTTACACATATATATTCCGTTCTTACACATATATATTTAGCTCTTACGCATATATATTCAGTTCTTACACATATATATTCATTTCTTACACATATATATTCAGTTCTTACACATATATATTCCGTTCTTACACATATTTATTCCGTTCTTACACAATATATTCCGTTCTTACACATATATATTCAGTTCTTACGCATATATATTCACTTCTTGACGGACATATATATTCACTTCTTACGCATATATATTCAGTTCTACGCATATATATTCAGTTCTTAAGCATATATATTCAGTTCTTACACATATATATTCAGTTTTACTTATATATATTCAGTTCTTACGCTATATGAGTGAGTGTCTTACGCATATATATTCAGTTCTTTCGATATTATATTCAGTTCTTACACATATGTAGTCAGTTCTTACAAAAATATCTTCAGTTCTTACACATATATATTCCGTTTTTACACATATATATTCCGTTTTTACACATATATATTCTGTACTTACACATATATATTCTGTTCTTACACGTATATATTCCGTTCTTACACATATATATTCCGTTCTTACACATATATATCCGTTCTTACACATATAATTCAGTGTCTTAGCACATATATATTCCGTTCTTACACATATATATTCCGTTCTTAACCATATATATTCCGTTCTTACGCATATATATTCAGTTCTTACGCATATATATTCAGTCTTCTGCATAATGTTCAGTTCTTACGCATATATATCAGTTCTTACGCATATATGTTCAGTTCTTACGCATATATATTCAGTTCTTACGCATATATATTCTGTCTCTTACAGATATATAGTCAGTTCTTATACATATATATTCAGTTCTTTCACATATATATTCCGTTTTTACACATATATATTCCGTTCTTACACATATATATTCAGTTCTTACGCATATATATTCCGTTCTTTCGCATATATATTCAGTTTTACGCATATATATTCAGTTTTTACGCATATATATTCCGTTCTTCCACATATATACACATATATATTCCGTTCTTACACATATATATTCCGTTCTTACACGTACATATTCCGTTCTTACACATATATATTCCGTTCTTACACATATATATTCCGTTCTTACGCATATATTCAGTTCTTACACATATATATTCAGTTCGTACACATATATATTCAGTTCTTACACATATATATTCCGTTTTTACACATATGTATTCCGTTCTTACACATATATATTCCGTTCTTACACATATATATTCCGTTTTTACACATATATATTCCGTTCTTACTCATATATATGTCGTTCTTACGCATTTATATTCAGTTCTTACACATATATATTCAGTTCTTACACATATATTTTAAGTTCTTACACATATATATTCAGTTCTCACGCATATATATTCCGTTCTTACACATATATATTCTTACACATAAGTTCCGTTCTTACACATATATATTCAGTTCTTACGCATATATATTCCGTTCTTACGCATATATATTCAGTACTTACACATATATATTCATTTCTTACACATATATTCCGTTCTTACACATTTTTATTCCGTTCTTACACATATATATTCCGTTCTTACACATATATATTCAGTTCTTACAAATATATTTTCACTGCTTACACATATATATTCCGTTCTTACACATATATATTCTTTTCTTACCCGTACATATTCCGTTCTTACACATATATATTCCGTTCTTACACATATATATTCCGTTCTTACGCATATATATTCAGTTCTTACGCATATATATTCATTTCTTACACATATATATTCAGTTCTTACAGATATATATTCAGTTCTTACAGATATATATTTCAGTTCTTACGCATATATATTCAGTTCTTACGCATATATATTTAGTTCTTACGCATATATATTCAGTTCTTACGCATATATATTCATTTCTTACACATATATTTCAGTTCTAACACATATATATTCCGTTCTTACAGGTACATATTCCGTTCTTACACATATATATTCCGTTCTTACACATATATATTCAGTTCTTACACATATATATTCAGTTTTCTTACACATATATATTCACATCTTACACATATATATTCAGTTCTTACGCATATATATTCAGTTCTTACGCATATATATTCAGTTCTTACGCATTTATATTCAGTTCTTACGCATATATATTCATTTCTTACACATACATGTTCAGTTCTTACACATATATATTCCGTTCTTACACGTACATATTCCGTTCTTACACATATATATTCCGTTCTTACACATATATATTCCGTTCTTAAACATATATATTCCGTTCTTACGCATATATATTCAGTTCTTACGCATATATATTCAGTTCTTACGCATATATGTTCAGTTCTTAAGCATATATATTCAGTTCTTACGCATATATGTTCAGTTCTTACGCATATATATTCAGTTCTTACGCATATATATTCTGTTCTTACAGATATATAGTCAGTTCTTACACATATATATTCAGTTCTTACACATATATATTCCGTTTTTACACATATATATTCCGTTCTTACACATATATATTCCGATCTTACACATATATATTCCGTTCTTACACATATATATTCCGTTCTTACACATATATATTCCGGTCTTACACATATATTCCGTTCTTACGCATATATATTCCGTTCTTTCGCATATATATTCAGTTTTACGCATATATATTTTCATTTCTTACGCATATATATTCCGTTCTTCCACATATATACACATATATATTCCGTTCTTACACATATATATTCCGTTCTTACACGTACATATTCCGTTCTTACACATATATATTCCGTTCTTACACATATATATTCCGTTCTTACGCATATATATTCAGTTCTTACACATATATATACAGTTCTTACACATATATATTCAGTTCTTACGCATATATATTCAGTTCTTACACATATATATTCAGTTATTACACATATATATTCAGTTCTTACACATATATATTCCGTTTTTACACATATATATTCCATTCTTACACATATATATTCCGTTCTTACACATATATATTCCGTTTTTACACATATATATTCCGTTCTTACTCATATATATTCCTTTCTTACGCATTTATATTCTGTTCTTACACATATATATTCAGTTCTTACACATATATTTTCAGTTCTTACACATATATATTCAGTTCTTACGCATATATATTCCGTTCTTACACATATATATTCTTACACATATGTTCCGTTCTTACGCATATATATTCAGTACTTACACATATATATTCATTTCTTACACATATATATTCCGTCCTTACACATATTTATTCCGTTCTTACACATATATATTCCGATCTTACACATATATATTCAGTTCTTACACATATATTTTCACTTCTTACACATATATATTCCGTTCTTACACATATATATTCTTTTCTTACCCGTTCATATTCCGTTCTTACACATATATATTCCGTTCTTACACATATATATTCCGTTCTTACGCATATATATTCAGTTCTTACGCATATATATTAATTTCTTACACATATATATTCAGTTCTTACACATATATATTCAGTTCTTACAGATATATATTCAGTTCTAACGCATATATATTCAGTTCTTACGCATATATATTTAGTTCTTACGCATATATATTCAGTTCTTACGCATATATATTCATTTCTTACACATATATTTTCAGTTCTAACACATATATATTCCGTTCTTACAGGTACATATTCCGTTCTTACACATATATATTCCGTTCTTACACATATATATTCAGTTCTTACACATATAGCTTCAGTACTTACAAATATATATTCACTTCTTACACATATATATTCAGTTCTTACGCATATATATTCAGTTCTTACGCATATATATTCAGTTCTTACGCATTTATATTCAGTTCTTACGCATATATATTCATTTCTTACACATACATGTTCAGTTCTTACACATATATATTCCGTTCTTACACGTACATATTCCGTTCTTACACATATATATTCCGTACTTACACATATATATTCCGTTCTTAAACATATATATTCCGTTCTTCCACATATATACACATATATATGCCGTTCTTACACATATATATTCCGTTCTTACACTTACATATTCCGTTCTTACACATATATATTCCGTTCTTACACATATATATTCCGTTCTTACACATATATATTCCGTTCTTACGCATATATATTCCGTTCTTACGCATATATATTCAGTTCTTACGCATATATATTCAGTTCTTACGCATATATATTCAGTTCTTACACATATATATTCAGTTTTACTTATATATATTCAGTTCTTACGCATATATATTCAGTTCTTACGCATATATATTCAGTTCTTTCGCATATATATTCAGTTCTTACACATATATAGTCAGTTCTCACAAAAATATCTTCAGTTCTTACACATATATATTCCGTTTTTACACATATATATTCCGTTTTACACATATATATTCTGTTCTTACACATATATATTCCGTTCTTACACGTATATATTCCGTTCTTACACATATATTTTCCGTTCTAACGCATATATATTCCGTTCTTACACATATATACTCCGTTCTTACACGTATGTATTCCGTTCTTACACGTATATATTCCGTTCTTATACAAATATATTCCGTTTTTACACATATATATTCCGTACTTACACATATATATTCAGCTCTTACGCATATATATTCAGTTCTTACACATATATATTCAGTTCTTACACATATATATTCCGTTCTTACACATATATATTCCGTTCTTACTCATATATATTCCGTTTTTACACATATATATTCCGTTCTTACACATATATATACCGTTCTTACACATATATTCCGTTCTTACACATATATATTCCGTTCTTTCGCAAATATATTCCGTTCTTACGCATATATATTCTTACACATATATTCAGTTCTTAAACATATATATTCAGTTCTTACACATATATATTCCGTTCTTACACATATATATTCCGTTCTTACGCATATATATTCAGTTCTTCCGCATATATATTCCGTTCTTACGCATATATATTCAATTCTTACACATATATATTCACTACTTACACATATATATTCCGTTCTTACACATATATATTCCGTTCTTACACATATCTATTCCGTTCTTACACATATATATTCCGTTCTTACACATATATATTCCGTTCTTACACATATATATTCTGTTCTGACGCATATATGTTCAGTTCTTACTCATATATTTACGCATATATATTCAGTTCTTACGCATATATATTCCGTTCTTACGCATATATATTCAGATCTTACACATATATATTCACTTCTTATACATATATATTCTGTTCTAACACATATATATTCCGTTCTTACACATATATATTCCGTTCTTACACATAGATATTCCGTTCTTACACATATATATTCCGTTCTTACACATATATTCCGTTCTTACACATATATATTCTGTTCTTACACATATATATTTAGTTTTACGCATATATATTCAGTTCTTACGTATATATATTCAGTTCTTACACATATATATTCAGTTCTTACTCATATATATTCCGTTCTTACACATATATATTCAGTTCTTACACATATATATTCCGTTTTTACACATATATATTCCGTTCTTACACATATATATTCTGTTCTTACACATATATAGTCCGTTCTTACACATATATATTCCGTTCTAACACGTATATATTCCGTTCTTAGCGCATATATATTCCGTTCTTACGCATATAAATTCCGTT
>JAWPHD010023267.1:0-22572 GCA_037043455.1 Cyrtodaria siliqua | reverse complement strand
ACTGCCATAATATTGTCTATGAAAACTGCCATAATATTGTCTATGAAAACTGACATAATATTAGTCTATGAAAACTGCCATAATATTGTCTATGAAAACTGACATAATATTGTCTATGAAAACTGCCATAATATTGTCTATAAAAACTGACATAATATTGTCTATGAAAACTGCCATAATATTATCTATGAAAACGGACATAATAGAAAACTGACATAATATTATCTATGAAAACTGCCATAATATTGTCTATGAAAACTGACATAATATTATCTATGAAAAAGGCCATAATATTGTCTATGAAAACTGACATAATATTGTCTATGAAAACTGACATAATATTATCTATGAAAACTGCCATAATATTATCTATGAAAACTGCCATAATATTGTCTATGAAAACTGACATAATATTGTCTATGAAAACTGGCATAATATTATCTATGAAAACTGCCATAATAGAAAACTAACATAATATTATCTATGAAAACTGCCATAATATTATCTATGAAAACGGACATAATAGAAAACTGCCATAATATTGTCTATGAAAACTGACATAATATTATCTATGAAAACTGCCATAATATTGTCTATGAAAACTGCCATAATATTATCTATGAAAACGGACATAATAGAAAACTGCCATAATATTGTCTATGAAAACTGACATAATATTATCTATGAAAATTGCCATAATATTGTCTATGAAAACTGCCATAATATTGTCTATTAAAACTGACATAATATTGTCTATGAAAACTGCCATAATATTATCTATGAAAACGGACATAATAGAAAACTGCCATAATATTATCTATGAAAACTGCCATAATATTGTCTATGAAAACTGACATAATATTATCTATGAAAACGGCCATAATATTGTCTATGAAAACTGACATAATATTGTCTATGAAAACTGACATAATATTATCTATGAAAACTGACATAAAATTGTCTATGAAAACTGCCATAATATTGTCTATGAAAACTGCCATAATATGGTTTATGAAAACTGCCATAATATTGTCTATGAAAACTGACATAATATTGTCTATGAAAACTGACATAATATTGTCTATGAAAACCGACATAATATTGTCTATGAAAACTGACATAATATTGTCTATGAAAACTGCCATAAAATTATCTATGAAAACTGCCATAATATTGTCTATGAAAACTGACATAATATTGTCTATGAAAACTGCCATAATATTGTCTATAAAAACTGACATAATATTGTCTATGAAAACTGCCATAATATTATCTATGAAAACGGACATAATAGAAAACTGACATAATATTATCTATGAAAACTGCCATAATATTGTCTATGAAAACTGACATAATATTATCTATGAAAACTGCCATAATATTATCTATGAAAACTGCCATAATAGAAAACTGACATAATATTGTCTATGAAAACTGACATAAAATTATCTATGAAAACTGACATAATATTGTCTATGAAAACTGACATAATATTATCTATGAAAACTGCCATAATATTATCTATGAAAACTGCCATAATAGAAAACTGACATAATATTGTCTATGAAAACTGCCATAATATTATCTATGAAAACGGACATAATAGAAAACTGCCATAATATTGTCTATGAAAACTGACATAATATTATCTATGAAAACTGCCATAATATTGTCTATGAAAACTGCCATAATATTGTCTATGAAAACTGCCATAATATTATCTATGAAAACTGCCATAATAGAAAACTGACATAATATTATCTATGAAAACTGCCATAATATTATCTATGAAAACGGACATAATAGAAAACTGCCATAATATTGTCTATGAAAACTGACATAATATTATCTATGAAAACTGCCATAATATTGTCTATGAAAACTGACATAATATTGTCTAAGAAAACTGCCATAATATTGTCTATAAAAACTGACATAATATTGTCTATGAGAACTGCCATAATATTATCTATGAAAACGGACATAATAGAAAACTGACATAATATTATCTATGAAAACTGCCATAATATTGTCTATGAAAACTGACATAATATTATCTATGAAAACGGCCATAATATTGTCTATGAAAACTGACATAATATTGTCTATGAAAACTGACATAATATTATCTATGAAAACAGCCATAATAGAAAACTGACATAATGTTATTTATTAAAACTGCCATAATATTATCAATGAAAACGGACATAATAGAAAACTGCCATAATATTGTCTATGAAAACTGACATAAAATTATCTATGAAAACTGACATAATATTGTCTATGAAAACTGACATAATATTGTCTATGAAACCTGCAATAATATTGTCTATAAAAACTGACATAATATTGTCTATGAAAACTGCCATAATATTATCTATGAAAACGGACATAATAGAAAACTGACATAATATTATCTATGAAAACTGCCATAATATTGTCTATGAAAACTGACATAATATTATCTATGAAAAAGGCCATAATATTGTCTATGAAATCTGACATAATATTGTCTATGAAAACTGACATAATATTATCTATGAAAACTGCCATAATATTATCTATGAAAACTGCCATAATATTGTCTATGAAAACTGACATAATATTGTCTATGAAAACTGACATAATATTATCTATGAAAACTGCCATAATAGAAAACTGACATAATATTATCTATGAAAACTGCCATAATATTATCTATGAAAACGGACATAATAGAAAACTGCCATAATATTGTCTATGAAAACTGACATAATATTATCTATGAAAACTGCCATAATATTGTCTATGAAAACTGCCATAATATTATCTATGAAAACGGACATAATAGAAAACTGCCATAATATTGTCTATGAAAACTGACATAAAATTATCTATGAAAACTGCCATAATATTGTCTATGAAAACTGACATAATATTGTCTATGAAACCTGCAATAATATTGTCTATAAAAACTGACATAATATTGTCTATGAAAACTGCCATAATATTATCTATGAAAACGGACATAATAGAAAACTGACATAATATTATCTATTAAAACTGCCATAATATTATCTATGAAAACGGACATAATAGAAAACTGCCATAATATTATCTATGAAAACTGACATAATATTGTCTATGAAAACTGACATAATATTGTCTATGAAACCTGCAATAATATTGTCTATAAAAACTGACATAATATTGTCTATGAAAACTGCCATAATATTGTCTATGAAAACTGCCATAATATTGTCTATGAAAACTGCCATAATATTGTCTATGAAAACTGCCATAATATTGTCTATGAAAACTGACATAATATTGTCTATGAAAACTGCCATAATATTATCTATGAAAACTGCCATAATATTATCTATGAAATCTGCCATAATATTATCTATGAAAACTGCCATAATATTGTCTATGAAAACTGACATAATATTATCTATGAAAACTGCCATAATATTGTCTATGAAAACTGCCATAATATTATCTATGAAAACGGACATAATAGAAAACTGCCATAATATTGTCTATGAAAACTGACATAATATTATCTATGAAAACTGCCATAATATTGTCTATGAAAACTGACATAATATTGTCTAAGAAAACTGCCATAATATTGTCTATAAAAACTGACATAATATTGTCTATGAGAACTGCCATAATATTATCTATGAAAACGGACATAATAGAAAACTGACATAATATTATCTATGAAAACTGCCATAATATTGTCTATGAAAACTGACATAATATTATCTATGAAAACGGCCATAATATTGTCTATGAAAACTGACATAATATTGTCTATGAAAACTGACATAATATTATCTATGAAAACTGCCATAATAGAAAACTGACATAATATTATCTATTAAAACTGCCATAATATTATCTATGAAAACGGACATAATAGAAAACTGCCATAATATTGTCTATGAAAACTGACATAAAATTATCTATGAAAACTGCCATAATATTGTCTATGAAAACTGACATAATATTGTCTATGAAACCTGCAATAATATTGTCTATAAAAACTGACATAATATTGTCTATGAAAACTGCCATAATATTATCTATGAAAACGGACATAATAGAAAACTGACATAATATTATCTATTAAAACTGCCATAATATTATCTATGAAAACGGACATAATAGAAAACTGCCATAATATTATCTATGAAAACTGACATAATATTGTCTATGAAAACTGACATAATATTGTCTATGAAACCTGCAATAATATTGTCTATAAAAACTGACATAATATTGTCTATGAAAACTGCCATAATATTGTCTATGAAAACTGACATAATATTAACTATGAAAAAGGCCATAATATTGTCTATGAAATCTGACATAATATTGTCTATGAAAACTGACATAATATTATCTATGAAAACTGCCATAATATTATCTATGAAAACTGCCATAATATTGTCTATGAAAACTGACATAATATTGTCTATGAAAACTGCCATAATATTATCTATGAAAACTGCCATAATAGAAAACTGACATAATATTATCTATGAAAACTGCCATAATATTATCTATGAAAACGGACATAATAGAAAACTGCCATAATATTGTCTATGAAAACTGACATAATATTATCTATGAAAACTGCCATAATAGAAAACTGACATAATATTATCTATGAAAACTGCCATAATATTATCTATGAAAACGGACATAATAGAAAACTGCCATAATATTGTCTATGAAAACTGACATAATTTTATCTATGAAAATTGCCATAATATTGTCTATGAAAACTGACATAATATTGTCTATGAAAACTGCCATAATATTATCTATGAAAACTGCCATAATAGAAAACTGACATAATATTATCTATGAAAACTGACATAATATTGTCTATGAAAACTGACATAATATTGTCTATGAAAACTGCCATAAAATTGTCTATGAAAACTGCCATAATATTGTCTATGAAAACTGCCATAATATTGTCTATGAAAACTGCCATAATATTGTCTATGAAAACTGCCATAATATTGTCTATGAAAACTGACATAATATTGTCTATGAAAACCGACATAATATTGTCTATGAAAACTGACATAATATTTTCTATGAAAACTGCCATAATGTTATCTATTAAAAACTGACATAATATTGTCTATGAAAACTGCCATAATATTGTCTATGAAAACTGACATAATATTGTCTATGAAAACTGCCATAATATTGTCTATGAAAACTGACATAATATTGTCTATGAAAACTGCCATAATATTATCTATGAAAACTGCCATAATATTATCTATGAAAACTGCCATAATAGAAAACTGACATAATATTATCTATGAAAACTGCCATAATATTATCTATGAAAACGGACATAATAGAAAACTGACATAATATTATCTATGAAAACTGCCATAGATAATAGACATATATGTGTAAGAACGGAATATATATGTGTAAGAACGGAATATGTTCAGTTCTTACGCATATATATTCACTTCTTACACATATATATTCCGTTCTTACACATATATATTCACTTCTTACACATATATATTCCGTTTTTACACATATATATTCAGTTCTTACGCATATATATTCCGTTCTTACACATAAATATTCCGTTCTTACACATATATACTCCGTTCTTACGCATATATATTCAGTTCTTACGCATATATATTCATTTCTTACACATATATGTTCAGTTCTTACGCATATATGTTCAGTTTTACGCATATGTATTCAGTTCTTACGCATATATATTCAGTTCTTACACATATATATTCAGTTCTTACGCATATATATTCAGTTCTTACAGATATATATTCAGTTTCTTACAAATATATATTCAGTTCTTACACATATATATTCAGTTCTTACACATATATATTCAGTTCTTACACATATATATTCCGTTCTTACACATATATATTCCGTTCTTACATATATATATTCCGTTCTTACACGAATATATTCCGTTCTTACACATATATATTCAGTTCTTACGCATATATATTCCATTCTTACACATATATATTCCGTTCATACGCATATATATTCAGTTCTTACGCATATATATTCATTTCTTACACATATATGTTCAGTTCTTACACATATATATTCCTTTCTTACACGTCCATATTCCGTTCTTACACATATATATTCCGTTCTTATAAATATATATTCCGTTCTTACACATATATATTCAGTTCTTACACATATATATTCACTTCTTACACATATATATTCCGTTCTTACACATATATTCCGTTCTTACGCATATATATTCCGTTCTTTCGCATATATATTCAGTTTTACGCATATATATTCAGTTCTTACGCATATATATTCAGATCTTACGCATAAATATCCAGTTTTACTCATATATATTCAGTTCTTACACATATATATTCAGTTCTTACGCATATATATTCAGTTCTTACGCATATATATTCAGTTTAACTCATATATATTCAGTTCTTACACATATATTCAGTTCTTATACATATATATTCAGTTCTTACGCATATATATTCAGTTCTTACGCATATATATTCCGTTCTTACACATATATATTCCGTTCTTACGCATATTTATTCTTACACATATATTCCGTTTCTACACATATATTTTCAGTTCTTACACATATATATTCACTTCTTACACATATATATTCCTTTCTTACACATATATATTCACTTCTTACACATATATATTCCGTTTTTACACATATATATTCAGTTCTTACACATATATATTCCGTTCTTACACATAAATATTCCGTTCTTACACATATATATTCCGTTCTTACGCATATATATTCAGTTCTTACGCATATATATTCATTTCTTACACATATATGTTCAGTTCTTACGCATATATGTTCAGTTTTACGCATATATATTCAGTTCTTACGCATATATATTCAGTTCTTACACATATATATTCAGTTCTTACGCATATATATTCAGTTCTTACAGATATATATTCAGTTTCTTACAAATATATATTCAGTTCTTACACATATATATTCAGTTCTTACACATATATATTCAGTTCTTACACATATATATTCCGTTCTTACACATATATATTCCGTTCTTACATATATATATTCCGTTAATACACGAATATATTCCGTTCTTACACATATATATTCCGTTCTTACACATATATATTCAGTTCTTACGCATATATATTCCGTTCTTACACATATATATTCCGTTCATACGCATATATATTCAGTTCTTACGCATATATATTCATTTCTTTTACATATATGTTCAGTTCTTACGCATATATATTCAGTTCTTACGCATATATATTCAGTTATTAAACATATATATTCAGTTATTACACATATATATTCCGTTCTTACACATATATATTCCGTTCTTACGCATATATATTCAGTTCTTACGCATATATATTCAGTTCTTACGCATATATATTCAGTTCTTACAGATATATATTCAGTTTCTTACAAATATGTATTCAGTTCTTACACATATATATTCAGTTCTTACACATATATATTGAGTTCTTACACATATATATTCCGTTCTTACACATATATATTCCGTTCTTACACATATATATTCCGTTCTTACACGAATATATTCCGTTCTTACACATATATATTCCGTTCTTACACATATATATTCCGTTCTTACGCATATATATTCAGTTCTTACGCATATATATTCATTTCTTACACAGATATATTCACTTCTTACACATATATATTCCGTTCTTACACATATATATTCAGTTCTTACAGATATATATTCAGTTCTTACACATATATATTCCGTTCTTACACATATATATTCCGTTCTTAAACATATATATTCCGTTCTTACACATATATAATCAGTCCTTAAGCATATATATTCAGTTCTTACGCATATATATTCAGTTTAACGAATATATATTCAGTTCTTACGCATATATATATTCAGTACTTACGCATATATAATCCGTTCTTAAACATATATATTCCGTTCTTACACGTATTTATTCCGTCCCCACACATATATATTCCGTTCTTAAACATATCTATTCCGTTCTGACACATATATATTCCGTTCTTACGCATATATATTCAGTTCTTACGCATATATATTCCGTTCTTACGCATATATATTCAGTTCTTACACATATATATTCCGTTCTTACACATATATATTCCGTTCTTTCACATATATATTCCGTTCTTACACTTATATATTCCGTTCTTACACATATATATTCAGTTCTTACAGATATATATTCAGTTCTTACACATATATATTCCGTTCTTACACATATATATTCCGTTCTTAAACATATATATTCCGTTCTTACACATATATAATCAGTCCTTAAGCATATATATTCACTTCTTACACATATATATTCCGTTCTTACACATATATATTCAGTTCTTACAGATATATATTCAGTTCTTACACATATATATTCCGTTCTTACACATATATATTCCGTTCTTAAACATATATATTCCGTTCTTACACATATATAATCAGTCCTTAAGCATATATATTCAGTTCTTACGCATATATATTCAGTTTAACGAATATATATTCAGTTCTTACGCATATATATATTCAGTACTTACGCATATATAATCCGTTCTTAAACATATATATTCCGTTCTTACACGTATTTATTCCGTCCCCACACATATATATTCCGTTCTTACACATATCTATTCCGTTCTGACACATATATATTCCGTTCTTACGCATATATATTCAGTTCTTACGCATATATATTCCGTTCTTACGCATATATATTCAGTTCTTACACATATATATTCCGTTCTTACACATATATATTCCGTTCTTTCACATATATATTCCGTTCTTACACTTATATATTCAGTTTTTACACATATATATTCACTTCTTACACATATATATTCAGTTCGTACACATATGTATTCA
Organism: Cyrtodaria siliqua; assembly: GCA_037043455.1. Taxonomy (NCBI): domain Eukaryota; kingdom Metazoa; phylum Mollusca; class Bivalvia; order Adapedonta; family Hiatellidae; genus Cyrtodaria; species Cyrtodaria siliqua. The sequence goes on along the minus strand of JAWPHD010023267.1, from coordinate 13,627 downwards.
GTTCTTACAAATATATACACATATATATTCCGTTCTTACACATATATATTCCGTTCTTAAACGTACATATTCCGTTCTTACACATATATATTCTGTTCTTATACATATATATTCCGTTTTTACACATATATATTCCGTTCTTACGCATATATATTCTTACACATATATTCCGTTCTTACACATATATATTCCGTTCTTACACATATATATTCCGTTCTAACGCATATATATTCCGTTCTTACACGTATATATTCCGTTCTTTCACTTATATATTCCATTCTTACACGTATATATTCCGTTTTTACACACATATATTTCGTTCTTACACGTATATATTCCGTTCTTACAAGTATATATTCCGTTCTTACACATATATATTCCGTTCTTACACATATATATTCTGTTCTTACACATATATATTCTGTTCTTACGCCTATATATTCAGTTCTTACGCATATATATTCATTTCTTAAACATATATGTTCAGTCTTACGCATATATATTCAGTTTTACGCATATATATTCCGTTCTTACACATATATTCCGTTCCTATGCATAAATATTCCGTTCTTACACATATATATTCCGTTCTTACACATATATACTCAGTTCTTACACATATATATTCACTTCTTACACATATATATTCCGTTCTTACACATATATGTTCAGTGCTTACAGATATATATTCAGTTCTTACGCATATATATTCAGTTCTTACGCATATATATTCAGATTTTACGCATATATATTCATTTCTTACACATATATGTTCAGTTCTTACACATATATATTCCTTTCTTACACGTCCATATTCAGTTTTTACACATATATATTCCGTTCTTACACATATATATTCCGTTCTTACACATATATATTCAGTTCTTACAAATATATATTCACTTCTTACACATATATATTCCGTTCTTACACATATATTCCGTTCTTACGCATATATATTACGTTCTTTCGCATATATTTTCAGTTTTACGCATATATATTCAGTTCTTACGCATATATATTCAGATCTAACGCAGATGTATCCAGTTTTACGCATATATATTCAGTTCTTACGCATATATATTCAGTTATTACACATATATATTCAGTTCTTACACATATATATTCAGTTCTTACACATATATATTCAGTTCTTACACATATATATTCAGTTCTTACACATATATATTCAGTTTTTACACATATATATTTCGATCTTACACATATATATTCAGTTCTTACGCATATATATTCCGTTCTTACACATATATATTCCGTTCTTACGCATATATATTCAGTTCTTACGCATATATATTCATTTCTTACACATATATGTTCAGTTCTTACGCATATATATTCAGTTTTACGCATATATATTCAGTTCTTACGCATATATATTCAGTTCTTACACATATATATTCAGTTATTACACATATATATTCCGTTCTTACACATAATTATTCCGTTCTTACACATATATATTCCATTCTTACACATATATATTCAGTTCTTACACATATATATTCACTTCTTACACATATATATTCCGTTCTTACACATATATGTTCAGTTCTTACAGATATATATTCAGTTCTTACGCATATATATTCAGTTCTTACGCATATATATTCAGTTCTTACGCATATAAATTCATTTCTTACACATATATATTCCGTTCTTACACATATATATTCCTTTCTTACACGTCCATATTCCGTTCTTACACATATATATTCCGTTCTTACACATATATATTCCGTTCTTACACATATACATTCAGTTCTTACACATATATATTCAGTTCTTACACATATATATTCACTTCTTACACATATATATTCCGTTCTTACACATATATTCCGTTCTTACGCATATATATTTCGTTCTTTCGCATATATTTTCAGTTTTACGCATATATATTCAGTTCTTACGCATATATATTCAGATCTTACGCATATGTATCCAGTTTTACGCATATATATTCAGTTCTTACACATATATATTCAATTCTTACGCATATATGTTCAGTTCTTACGCATATATATTCAGTTATTACACATATATATTCAGTTCTTACACATATATATTAAGTTCTTACACATATATATTCAGTTCTAACACATATATATTCCGTTCTTACACATATATATTCCGTTCTTACACATATATATTTAGTTCTTACGCATATATATTCCGTTATTACACATATATATTCCGTTCTTACACATAATTATTCCGTTCTTACACATATATATTTCGTTCTTACACATATATATTCAGTTCTTACACATATATATTCAGTTCTAACACATATATATTTGGTTCTTACATATATATATTCCGTTCTTACACATATATATTCAGTTCTTACGCATATATATTCCGTTCTTACACATATATATTTAGTTCTTACACATATATATTCCGTTCTTACACATATATATTCCGTTCTTACACATATATATTCCGTTCTTACACGAATACTTTCCGTTCTTACACATATATATTCCGTTCTTACACATATATATTCAGTTCTTATGCATATATATTCCGTTCTTACACATATATATTCAGTTCTTACGCATATATATTCAGTTCTTACGCATATATATTCATTTCTTACACATATATGTTCAGTTCTTACGCATATATATTCAGTTTTACGCATATATATTCAGTTCTTACGCATATATATTCAGTACTTACACATATATATTCAGTTATTACACATATATATTCCGTTCTTACACATAATTATTCCGTTCTTACACATATATATTCCATTCTTACACATATATATTCAGTTCTTACACATATATATTCACTTCTTACACATATATATTCCGTTCTTACACATATATGTTCAGTTCTTACAGATATATATTCAGTTCTTACGCATATATATTCAGTTCTTACGCATATATATTCAGTTCTTACGCATATATATTCATTTCTTACACATATATGTTCAGCTCTTACACATATATATTCCTTTCTTACACGTCCATATTCCGTTCTTACACATATATATTCCGTTCTTACACATATATATTCAGTTCTTACACATATATATTCAGTTCTTACACATATATATTCACTTCTTACACATATATATTCCGTTCTTACACATATATTCCATTCTTACGCATATAAATTCAGTTCTTACGCATATATATTCAGATCTTAAGCATATGTATGAAGTTTTACGCATATATATTCAGTTCTTACACATATATATTCAGTTCTTACGCATATATATTCAGTTCTTACGCATATATATTCATTTCTTACACATATATGTTCAGCTCTTACACATATATATTCCTTTCTTACACGTCCATATTCCGTTCTTACACATATATATTCCGTTCTTACACATATATATTCCGTTCTTACACATATATATTCAGTTCTTACACATATATATTCAGTTCTTACACATATATATTCACTTCTTACACATATATATTCCGTTCTTACACATATATTCCGTTCTTACGCATATAAATTCAGTTCTTACGCATATATATTCAGATCTTACGCATATGTATGAAGTTTTACGCATATATATTCAGTTCTTACACATATATATTCAGTTCTTACGCATATATATTCAGTTCTTACGCATATATGTTCAGTTCTTACGCATATATATTCAGTTATTACACATATATATTCAGTTCTTACACATATATATTCAGTTCTTACACATGTATATTCAGTTCTAACACATATATATTCCGTTCTTACACATATATATTCCGTTCTTACACATATATATTTAGTTCTTACGAATATATATTCCGTTATTACACATATATATTCCGTTCTTACACATAATTATTCCGTTCTTACACATATATATTTCGTTCTTACACATATATATTCAGTTCTTACACATATATATTCAGTTCTAACACATATATATTTGGTTCTTACATATATATATTCCGTTCTTACACATATATATTCAGTTCTTACGCATATATATTCAGTTCTTACGCATATATATTCAGTTTAACGAATATATATTCAGTTCTTATGCATATATATTCAGTTCTTACGCATATATATTCAGTTCTTACGCATATATATTCAGTTCTTACGCATATATATTCATTTCTTACACATATATGTTCAGTTCTTACACATATATATTCCTTTCTTACACGTCCATATTCAGTTCTTACACATATATATTCCGTTCTTACACATATATATTCCGTTCTTACACATATATATTCAGTTCTTACACATATATATTGACTTCTTACACATATATATTCCGTTCTTACACATATATTCCGTTCTTACGCATATATATTACGTTCTTTCGCATATATTTTCAGTTTTACGCATATGTATTCAGTTCTTACGCATATATATTCAGATCTAACGCATATGTATCCATTTTTACGCATATATATTCAGTTCTTACACATATATATTCAGTACTACGCATATATATTCAGTTCTTACGCATATATGTTCAGTTCTTACGCATATATATTCAGTTATTACACATATATATTCACTTCTTACACATATATATTCAGTTCTTACACATATATATTCAGTTCTTACACATATATATTCAGTTCTTACACATATATATTCAGTTCTTACACATATATATTTCGTTCTTACACATATATATTCAGTTCTTACGCTTATATATTCCGTTCTTACACATATATATTCCGTTCTTACGCATATATATTCAGTTCTTACGCATATATATTCATTTCTTACACATATATGTTCAGTTCTTACGCATATATATTCAGTTTTACGCATATATATTCAGTTCTTACGCATATATATTCAGTTCTTACACATATATATTCAGTTATTACACATATATATTCCGTTCTTACACATAATTATTCCGTTCTTACACATATATATTCCGTTCTTACACATATATATTCAGTTCTTACACATATATATTCACTTCTTATACATATATATTCCGTTCTTACACATATATGTTCAGTTCTTACAGATATATATTCAGTTCTTACGCATATATATTCAGTTCTTACGCATATATATTCAGTTCTTACGCATATATATTCATTTCTTACACATATATGTTCAGTTCTTACACATATATATTCCTTTCTTACACGTCCATATTCCGTTCTTATACATATATATTCCGTTCTTACACACATATATTCCGTTCTTACGCATATATATTACGTTTTTTCGCATATATTTTCAATTTTACGCATATATTTTCAGTTCTTACGCATATATATATTCAGATCTTACGCATATGTATCCAGTTTTACGCATATATATTCAGTTCTTACACATATATATTCAGTTCTTACGCATATATATTCAGTTCTTACGCATATATGTTCAGTTCTTACGCATATATATTCAGTTATTACACATATATATTCAGTTCTTACACATATATATTCAGTTCTTACACATATATATTCAGTTCTTACACATATATATTCAGTTCTTACACATATATATTCAGTTCTTACACATATATATTCCGTTCTTACACATATATATTCCGTTCTTACACATATATATTCCGTTCTTACACGAATATATTCCGTTCTTACACATATATATTCCGTTCTTACAAATATATATTCAGTTCTTACGCATATATATTCCGTTCTTACACATATATATTCCGTTCTTACGCATTTATATTCAGTTCTTACGCATATATATTCATTTCTTACACATATATGTTCAGTTCTTACGCATATATATTCAGTTTTACGCATATATATTCAGTTCTTACGCATATATATTCAGTTCTTACACATATATAGTCAGTTATTACACATATATATTCCGTTCTTACACATAATTATTCCGTTCTTACACATATATATTCCGTTCTTACACATAAATATTCAGTTCTTACACATATATATTCACTTCTTACACATATATATTCCGTTCTTACACATATATGTTCAGTTCTTACAGATATATATTCAGTTCTTACGCATATATATTCAGTTCTTATGCATATATATTCAGTTCTTACGCATATATATTCATTTCTTACACATATATGTTCAGTTCTTACACATATATATTCCTTTCTTACACGTCCATATTCCGTTCTTACACATATATATTCCGTTCTTTCACATATATATTCCGTTCTTACACATATATATTCCGTTCTTACACATATATATTCAGTTCTTACACATATATATTCACTTCTTACACATATATATTCCGTTCTTACACATATATTCCATTCTTACACGTATATATTCCGTTTTTACACACATATATTTCGTTCTTACGCCTATATATTCAGTTTTTACGCATATATATTCATTTCTTACACATATATGTTCAGTCTTACGCATAAATATTCAATTTTACGCATATATATTCCGTTCTTACACATATATTCCGTTCTTATGCATAAATATTCCGTTCTTTCGCATATATATTCAGTTTACCGAATATATATTCAGTTCTTACGCATATATAATCCGTTCTTAAACATATATATTCCGTTCTTACACGTATTTATTCCGTTCCCACACATATATATTCCGTTCTTAAACATATCTATTCCGTTCTGACACATATATATTCCATTATTATGCATATATATTCAGTTCTTACGCATATATATTCCGTTCTTACGCATATATATTCAGTTCTTACACATATATATACCGTTCTTACACATATATATTCCGTTCTTACACATATATATTCCGTTCTTACACATATATATTCAGTTCTTACACATATATATTCACTTCTTACACATATATATTTAGTTCTTACACATATGTATTCAGTTCTTACACATATATACACATATATATTCCGTTCTTACACATATATATTCCATTCTTACACGTACATATTCCGTTCTTACACATATTCTGTTCTTATACATATATATTCCGTTTTTACACATATATATTCCGTTCTGACGCATATATATTCTTACCGATATATTCCGTTCTTACACATATATATTCCGTTCTTACACATATATATTCCGTTCTAACGCATATATATTCCGTTTTTACTCGTATATATTCCGTTCTTTCGCTTATATATTCCATTCTTACACGTATATATTCCGTTTTTACACGTATATATATCTTTCTTACACGTATATATTCCGATCTTACAAGTATATATTCCGTTCTTACACATATATATTCCGTTTTTACACATATATATTCCGTTCTTACACATATATACTCTGTTCTTACACATATATATTCCGTTCTTACGCCTATATATTTAGTTCTTACGCATATATATTCATTTCTTACACATATATGTTCAGTCTTACGCATATATATTCAGTTTTACGCATATATATTCCATTCTTACACGTATATATTCAGTTCTTACACATATATATTCACTTCTTACACGTATATATTCCGTTCTTACACGTATATATTCAGTTCTTACACATGTATTCAGTTCTTACACATATTTATTCAGTTCTTACGCATATATATTCAGTTCTTACGCATATGTATTAATTTCTTACACATATATGTTCAGTTCTTACACATATATATTCCGTTCTTAGACGTACATATTCCGTTCTTACACATATATATTCCGTTCTTACACATATATATTCCGTTCTTACACATATATATTCAGTTCTTACGCATATATATTCACTTCTTACACATATATATTCAGTTATTACACATATATATTCGGTTCTTACACATATATACACATATATATTCCATTCTTACACATATATATTCCATTCTTACATGTACATATTCCGTTCTTACACATATATATTCCGTTCTTACACATATATATTCTGTTCTTACACATATATATTCCGTTCTTGAACATATATATTCAGTTCTTACACATATAAATTCCGTTCTTACAAATATATATTCCGTTCTTACACATATATATTCCGTTCTTACACGTATATATTCCGTTCTTACACATAAATATTCCGTTTTTACACATATATATTTCGTTCTTACGCACATATATTCAGTTCTTTCAAATATATATTCCGTTGTTACGCATATATATTCAATTCTTACGCATATATATTCAGTTCTTACACATATATATTCAGTTCTTACACATATATATTCCGTTCTTACACATATTTATTCCGTTCTTACTCATATATATTCTGTTCTTACACATATATATTCAGTTCTTACACATATATATTCAGTTCTTACACATATATATTCCGTTCTTACACATATATATTCAGTTCTTTCAGATATATATTCAGTTCTTACGCATATATATTCATTTCTTACGGATATATATTCATTTCTTACACATATATATTCCGTTCTTACACATATATAATCAGTTCTTACACATATATATTCCGTTCTTACACATATATATTCAGTTCTTACAGATATATATTCAGTTCTTACGCATATATATTCAGTTCTTACGCATATATATTCAGTTCTAACGCATATATATTCATTTCTTACACATATATGTTCAGTTCTTACACATATATATTCAGTTCTCACACATATATATTCCGTTCTTACACATACATATTCCGTTCTTACACATATATATTCCGTTCTTACACATATATATTCAGTTCTTACGCATATATATTCATTTCTTACAAATATATATGTTCAGTTCTTACACATATATATTCAGTTCTTACACATATATATTCCGTTCTTACACGTACATAATCCGTTCTTACACATATATATTCCGTTCTTACACATATATATTAAGTTCTTACACATATATATTCCATTCTTACACATATTTATTCCGTTCTTACACATATATATTCCATTCTTACGCATATATATTCAGTTCTTAGGCATATATATTCCGTTCTTACTTATATATATTCAGTTCTTACACATATATATTCACTTCTTACACATATATATTCCGTTTTTACAAATATATATTCCGTTCTTACACGTACATATTCCGTTATTACACATATATATTCCGTTCTTAAACATTTATATTCAGTTCTTACGCATATATATTCCGTTCTTACACATATATATTCCGTTCTTACACATATATATTCCGTTCTTACACATATATATTCAGTTCTTACACATATATATTCACTTCTTACACATATATATTCAGTTCTTACACATATGTTTTCAGTTCTTACACATATATTCACATATATATTCCGTTCTTACACATATATATTCCGTTCTTACACGTACATATTCCCTTCTTACACATATATATTCCGTTCTTACACATATATATTCCGTTCTTACGCATATATATTCAGTTCTTACGCATATATATTCAGTTCTTACAGATATATATTCAGTTTCTTACAAATATATATTCAGTTCTTACACATATATATTCAGTTCTTACACATATATATTCAGTTCTTACACATGTATAATCCGTTCTTACACATATATATTCCGTTCTTACACATATATATTCCGTTCTTACAAATATATATTCCGTTCTTACACATATATATTCCGTTCTTACACCTATATATTCCGTTCTTACACATAAATATTCCGTTCTTACAAATATATATTCCGTTCTTACGCACATATATTCCGTTCTTACATATATATATTCCGTTGTTACGCATATATATTCAATTCTTACGCATATATATTCAGTTCTTACACATATATATTCAGTTCTTACACATATATATTCCGTTCTTACACATATTTATTCCGTTCTTACTCATATATATTCTGTTCTTACACATATATATTCAGTTCTTACACATATATATTCAGTTCTTACACATATATATTCCGTTCTTACACATATATATTCAGTTCTTTCAGATATATATTCAGTACTTACGCATATATATTCAGTTCTTACGGATATATATTCATTTCTTACACATATATATTCCGTTCTTACACATATATATTCAGTTCTTACACATATATATTCCGTTCTTACACATATATATTCAGTTCTTACAGATATATATTCAGTTCTTACGCATATATATTCAGTTCTTACGCATATATATTCCGTTCTTACACATATATATTCAGTTCTTACACATATATATTCCGTTCTTACACATATATATTCAGTTCTTACAGATATATATTCAGTTCTTACGCATATATATTTAGTTCTTACGCATATATATTCAGTTCTAACGCATATATATTCCGTTCTTACACATATATATTAAGTTCTTACACATATATATTCCATTCTTACACATATTTATTCCGTTCTTACACATATATATTCCATTCTTACGCATATATATTAAGTTCTTAGGCATATATATTCCGTTCTTACTTATATATATTCAGTTCTTACACATATATATTCCATTCTTACACATATTTATTCCGTTCTTACGCATATATATTCCGTTTTTACACATATATATTCCGTTCTTACACATATATATTCCGTTCTTACACATATATATTCAGTTCTTACACATATATATTCACTTCTTACACATATATATTCAGTTCTTACACATATGTATTCCGTTCTTACACATATATACACATATATATTCCGTTCTTACACATATATATTCAGTTCTTACACGTACATATTCCCTTCTTACACATATATATTCCGTTTTTACACATATATATTCCGTTCTTACGTATATATCCAGTTCTTACGCATATATATTCAGTTCTTACAGATATATATACAGTTTCTTACAAATATATATTCAGTTCTTACACATATATATTCAGTTCTTACACATATATATTCAGTTCTTACACATGTATAATCCGTTCTTACACATATATATTCCGTTCTTACACATATATATTCCGTTCTTACACGAATATATTCCGTTCTTACACATATATATTCAGTTCTTACACATATATATTCAGTTCTTACGCATATATATTCCGTTCTTACACATATATTCAGTTCTTACGCATATATATTCATTTCTCACACATATATGTATAGTTCTTACGCATATATATTCAGTTTTACGCATATATATTCAGTTCTTACGCATATATATTCAGTTCTTACACATATATATTCAGTTATTACACATATATATTCAGTTCTTACAAATATATATTCACTTCTTACACATATATATTCCGTTCTTACATATATATGTTCAGTTCTTACAGATATATATTCAGTTCTTACGCATATATATTCAGTTCTTACGCATATATATTCCATTCTTACACATATATTCCGTTCTTACGCATATATATTCCGTTCTTTCGCATATATATTCAGTTTTACGCATATATATTCAGTTCTTACGCATATATATTCAGATCTTACGCATATGTATCAAGTTTTACGCATATATATTCAATTCTTACACATATAGATTCAGTTCTTACGCATATATATTCAGTTCTTACGCATATATGTTCAGTTCTTACGCATATATATTCAGTTTAACTCATATATATTCAGTTCTTACACATATATTCAGTTCTTACACATATATATTCAGTTCTTACACATATATATTCCGTTCTTACGCATATTTATTCTTACACATATATTCCGTTTCTACACATATATTTTCAGTTCTTACACATATATATTCACTTCTTACACATATATATTCCGTTCTTACACATATATATTCACTTCTTACACATATATATTCCGTTCTTACACATATATATTCAGTTCTTACGCATATATATTCCGTTCTTACACATAAATATTCCGTTCTTACACATATATATTCCGTTCTGACGCATATATATTCAGTTCTTACGCATATATATTCATTTCTTACACATATATGTTCAGTTCTTACGCATATATATTCAGTTTTACACATATATGTTCAGTTCTTACGCATATATATTCAGTTTTACGCATATATATTCTGTTCTTACTAATGTATATTCAGTTCTTACACATATATAATTCAGTTCTTACTCATATATATTCAGTTCTTACGCATATATGTTCAGTTCTTACGCATATATATTCAGTTCTTACAAATATATATTCAGTTCTTACACATATATATTCAGTTCTTATGCATATATATTCCGTTCTTACACATAATTATTCCGTTCTTACACATATATATTCCGTTCTTACACATATATATTCAGTTCTTACACATATATATTCACTTCTTACACATATATATTCCGTTCTTACACATATATATTCAGTTCTTACACATATATATTCAGTTCTTACACATATATATTCCGTTCTTACACATATATATTCCGTTCTTTAACATATATATTCCGTTCTTACACATATATATTCAGTTCTTACGCATATATGTTCAGTTCTTACGCATATATATTCAGTTCTTACAAATATATATTCAGTTCTTACACATATATATTCAGTTCTTATGCATATATATTCAGTTCTTACAAATATATTCCGTTCTTACACATATATATTCAGTTCTTACGCATATATATTCAGTTCTTACGCATATATGTTCAGTTCTTACGCATATATATTCAGTTCTTACACATATATATTCAGTTCTTACACATATATATTCAGTTCTTACGCATATATATTCAGTTCTTACGCATATATATTCCGTTCTTACACATATATATTCCGTTCTTACGCATATATATTCTTACACATATATTACGTTCTGACACATATATATTCCGTTTTTACACATATATATTCCGTTCTAAGGCATATATATTCTGTTCTTACACATATATGTTCAGTTCTTTCGCATATATATTCAGTTTTAAGCATATATATTCAGTTCTTACGCATATATATTCATTTCTTACACATATATATTCAGTTCTTACACATATATATTGAGTTCTTACAAATATATATTCAGTTCTTACACATATATATTCAGTTCTTACACATATATATTCAGTTCTTACAAATATATATTCCGTTCTTACGCATATATATTCAGTTCTTACGCATATATTCAGTTCTTACGCATATATATTCAGTTCTTACACATATATATTCAGTTCTTACGCATATATATTCAGTTCTTACACATATATATTCCATTCTTACGCATATATATTCCGTTCTTACACATATATATTCAGTTCTTACACATATATATTCCGTTCTTACGCATATATATTCAGTTCTTACACATATATATTCAGTTCTTACACAAATATATTCAGTTCTTACACATATATTTTCAGTTCTTACACATATATATTCAGTTCTTACACGTATATATTCAGTTCTTACGCATATATATTCAGTTCTTACACATATATATTTAGTTCTTACACATATATATTTAGTTCTTACGCATATATATTCAGTTCTTACACATATATATTCAGTTCTTACACATATATATTCAGTTCTCACACATATATTTTCAGTTCTTACTCATATATATTCCGTTCTTACTCATATATATTCAGTTCTTACACATATATATTCAGTTCTTACACATATATATTCAGTTCTTACCCATATATATTCCGTTCTTACGCATATATTTTCCGTTCTTACGCATATATATTCCGTTTTTACGCATATATTCAGTTCTTACGCATATATTCAGTTCTTACGCATATACACTCCGTTCTTGCACATATATATTCAGTTCTTACACATATATATTCAGTTCTTACACATATATATTCAGTTATTACACATATAT
>JAWPHD010023266.1:0-22578 GCA_037043455.1 Cyrtodaria siliqua | reverse complement strand
ATGTTTAACAAATGTTCATGCATCCGCACAAATGAAACCTGTACTAAAGTATCTTTTGTTCTTCCTAAATCCCCTGATTAAAAAAGCTGGATTTTAGTTGTTGTAAATTTTTTTGTAGTTTGTCTAAAACTAGTGTCTACCTACTAGAAAAGATAATTATCACATAACGTCCCTTGTTAGCAGTGTCGAACACCCATTTAATATTATATTGTATGACACAGGTGTCATACAACCAGGAACGATTTTGATTGGTTGAGTTAAACCTCTAACACTACGCACATTTATTAACTGAAACTATTTTGATTATTACAAATTCACCCAGATCTGAGTCATAAACTTATTATTTGTGACAGCTTATAAAAATAATGCACGTTATACAAAACATTGTTGTTGATTTGTTTAAAAATCGGCGTAAACTGCTCTTTTGTAAAGAGGTAAAAACACAAACTCTTTTATACACAACGTTATGTGTGAGACGCGACGTTACGTCGTCACATATTTTATGACGTTTTTGGCGCTAAAGCGTGTCTGACGTCGTGGCGGTTCTATGTCCATCTGAATAAATTTTTTACTAATTTGATTGCAATGTAATGTAATAAAAAGGATCTTAAACTTGTTCCCATTCCCCAAAAGGCTCGTTAAAATTAAAATAATTCATAACTCGTTTCATAAATCTTATATGAAATGGGAGCTCTTTTAAGATCCTCTATATACAATTACGTAGTGTTTTTCTCCTAGACGAAAATGTACCTTAAAATGATTAGTCATTTTGATCCATCATATGTAAAAAAAAGAATAAAACTTGTACACTAAATTCGAATATTTAGATTTTGGCTAGAGTTATTGCCCTTTTCGAAAATCTGTTATTTTGAAATTAAAATAGTGCTAAATATAGAACCTGTGTAATGCTAACCTTTAACTTTAACATCATTGAAAGGTTCTTGCTTTCAGAATAATTTTTGGTGAACATTTTTTAATCAGATTGCTTTGTATCCCTTTAATATACTTAAAGCCATTAAAAGTGCAAGTTTTTTTTATTTTGTGTTTATTTCCAAGATCGATTGTAGTGTTATGTACATGTTAGAAATTATCCACATTCCCTATAAATCTGGTAACCGATCAAATTCATGTATTGAAAGAATTAAAATCGAAATTATGCAATCGATCATGGAGACATTTTAATTAAAAATAAACACAAAATAAAAAAACCTGCACTTTTAATGGCATTAAGTGTAGTAGGTTGTTGTGATTGCCAGTTATGTTGAAGAACAGTTAAAAATATATATTTAAAAAGTGACACTATATACCATTGCAAATATTCCAAGACTGCATGGTGTTTTGAAGGCACAATTATAGGCCTAAGAAATGGCCAACAGTGTTCCCTGACTGGAGGTGGAACTCCCCCAATAGGAACTGGAAACTGAATACCAAAGTTTTGAATTTAATGGGAGCTTGGTATATAATGGGAGCTTGGTATTTAATGGGAAGCATGGTATTTAATGGGAAGCATGGTATTTAATGGGAAGCATGGTATTTAATGGGAAGCATGGTATTTAATGGGAGCATGATATTGAACAGTATTCGTCTTCATCTCCATTATTGTCATTTTTTCTCATCACCATTTCCCAGTCCAACCCGATATGACACAAACTGTTAACCCTTAACCAGCTACATTTATATAATGGACTGTTCTTTCTTTGAATTAAGACCATACCATTTATGTGACAAAGGGGTGTTTTGGGGGAAATGACTGATCAGCAGATGGACATTGTAAACCCTGATCAGCCTGCGAGTTACTCATGCTTAGCAGGTTAAGGGTTAAATGGTTGTAAAACACCATTCATTTATTCATTGATTTGTTTGGATGGGCACTAAGGAGCCAATTACTTCGTATAAAGAGACATCTAAATAAAGATATATACCCAACAGTGGGTGGGGAGTGGAAATGCTTCTTTCTGGAGGTCACTTGTTCGCATATAGAGATATATAGGTTAACTCTAAAATATCTTGTAAGAAACTGCTAGGTCATTGTCATTTAGATTTTGCATAAAACAGAAATCTAGTGTTAACGCCTTGATGGGATGAAAAATGAGTCCTCACTCCTGAGAGGTCAGACTTTTTATACAGAGTTATAAATGGGAAAATATTAAAATATTTTTTGACACAAAGAATCATTAAGTACAGAATTAAAGGTCCAAACAAAATGAGGCATTTGATGCTTTTGTTTATTCTATAAATCATTTGAGCAATTTAGAGGAAATCTTCTTGTAATTTATCAGGAAGGCTGATAATAATGTATTAAAAAAACATTACGCTGACCTATTGAGGAAACGTTGGCTGAAGTGTCAAAGTATACTCAGCTTGTTCTTCATCATCCATACAAGATGACAGGATAACAAAGTATAAAGCCTTAATGGCAAGGTAGATATGACAAAAGCCTTAATGACAAGGTAGATATGACAAGCAATGATTAAGTGTGGTCGGTGAGGAAAGTAGTATTGGTTCTGGCGTGTACGTCATATAGGGCACTTCAATCATCACTTGATTGTTTTATCATATTAATTAGTAACTTCCTTTTAGATATGTTTTTTGGCGAAAACGGTAATACCGTTTTCAGGCATATGCTATACACTCATAGACCGGATACATCGTTTTAGCGCACCACACGGATGTTACCAAATTTTTCAAGATCTAACCTATTTTACTGAACGCAGTATCTCAGTCCAACGATTTGTCTAGATTTTTGCGGCGCTTTTAATGTTTGTATTTACAATCAAGCGTCAAAGATGATCAAGACTATTGCTCAGTAGGAAAACATAAATAACATCTGGAACGAACACCTGTTTTGGATGGTTAATTTGCGAGACCCGGTACGGTTTTTGACGTGATTTTCGGCACGATCCTAAAACTGTAAAAGAAAATAATGTTGTTTTTGTTATATGATGCAATGGATACTGGTTGTGTACCAGTTATCGTCATTCACCAGATTTCGTCATTATCAATAAAACGCTCAATGTTGTGATTATTTTTCAACCCCACTTTACAAATCACTACACACTATCATCAGAAGATTGGAGAGGGAAAAATAGTTTAGAAATGTTAACATGCACTCTCAAACCAACCCGTTTACCTATACAAATACCGTTAAAAACAAAACACAATCGGGGGAATCACGCGCTAATGCGCATGCGCATGAAAATTTCCTTTTTAAATAGCTGACCTTTTACGTCGAACCATTGAATCAATATGACATGCCCAAAAAACTAAAAGCATGTGCTAAACATTCTCAGTCAAGGGAGACAACTAGATTTATATTTGCCGACAGTTATTTCCCTTTATTATGAACGTCGAAGTGAAGTAAATTACATCCGATACTTACAGTTGAAAAAACAATTTAAATTGTAGATATAATTTTTTTCTAGATATTTTTTTAGTGTATTCATGTGCAATGGTATATTTATGTTTCAATTAATAACTTCACACGTTTTCATCATCCCAAACATGGATTATTCGGTATTAAACTGAACATGACGATAACTACTACATTCAGCTCAGATGACCGGCCCAATTAGGTCTATATTTAGTAACAGTCACATGACACTTGTTACTGAGAATAGAAACAATGTAAACACAGAATACCTACGGCAAAGGCGTAAGCTTCTCTACCGGCAAAAATATTTATGAGATGACTAGTTTTGATTTAGATATATTAAAGAACGAACATAAAAATGACGATATCTGGTATAAAGCCAGTAAATAAAAGGAAAATAAAGGAAAATAGAACCTTATTGTTTGTTTCTCATCACATGTGTATTATTAATTAATTGTAAATAATACAAAGTAAAAAAGCGAAATATCGACAAAAATTATGTACTGGCAAATATTCATTGGTAATATGGCAAATATTCATTGGTAATAGCAAGCCAAAAAATCTCAGGGCAAGTGACTTTTCAGTCAGGGCAAGTGGACTTTTGAAATCTACTTGCCCTAGGCTATTCCCAATTTTAAATTTTCTTGGAGCACTGTTGTGGCGACATTCCTCTGAAACTACTTGACAGATTTTTCATGAAACTTCACAGGAATGTTGCTCTTGATGTCTAGTAATACATGTCATCCGGAAAGTCGAGATGGCCGCCACTGCTTAAAATAAATTTTACAAATACAATTTTTCTTGCCAGCCACTTCCCAAAAAGCATAAGTGTTATTGATTAGGAACGTTAAACCAAAGTGACTAGCATGCCATGTAGTTGGTCCTAACCAAAATTCATGTCGATTCAATGTCAAACATGGCTTCCAGCGCCCATCGTTGTTTATATAGAGTTATATAGGAAAAACTTGTGGCGACTACTCCTGAAACAACTTGATGGATTTCCATGAAACTTTACAAGAATGTTGCTCTTGCTGTCTCGTTGGTCCTAGCAAAAAACAGACTGGCCGGAAATTCAAGATGGCTACCACAGCTACAAATAGATTTTACACAATACAAGTGTGTGGCGACTACTTCTCAAAAATCATGAAATGCTTTGGAACCTTTACTAAAATGACTGGCATGACATGTAGTTGGTCCTACACAAAATTAATTTCGATTTGATGTCAAACATGGCCACCAGCGGCGGTCTTCGTTTACATAGAGTTTTATAGGAAAATACTTTGAAAAAAACTAACAGATTTGAATGACACTTTACAGGAATGTTGCTCTTGATGTCTTCTTGGTCCTATGTAAAAATAAATTCAGCCGGAAATTCAAAATGGCCACCACAGCTAAAAATACATTTTTAAAATCACAAGTTCATGGCGACTACTAAAAAAAAAGAAGATTTTAACCAACTATCTTAAAAAATAACTTGCCACATCCTACAATCCTTACTCTTGAACTTCAGGTGAGGATTCAGCGGCCTCTTGCTCAGTGGATAAGGACGCCTCAGCTTGAGAGATGTATAAGTTCATATAACAAAAATCACTTTGCCAATAACAATCATAAAAATTCATACAATCTCTAATCTTAACTACAGGAACAGCTCAAAACCATTTGCTTACTAATGTTTCTCCATTCAGTACACAGTACTTTGATTGTACCTTACTTTCTTACAAGTCTGCAGACCCAATTTCTTTCAACACTCTGCCATTAAATGGTTGACCCATTTACAGGTTGCCACAATGCTTCCCTAAGTTCTGTCTACAAATAGATTTATAAAAAACAAGTGTATGATCACTACTTCTCCAAAACCATAAGTAGTAATGATTTGGAACATTTACCAAAATAACTGTATGACATGTAGTTTGTTCTAAACAAAATGTATTCCTTTTGATTCAGCTTCAAACATGGCTGCCAGCAGTCATCTTTGAACTAAATTTGGATGAGAAACTAGCAATTAATTTATTATGGCCTTACTTTCCTATTATTAAATTATCTGCCGTGATAATATAGCACTTCTCAGCACTTCTCAAGAGTGTAAAGCATGTGGCAGTATTATTATACCTCATGTCAACCCTCCATGTTAAATTCCCATAGACTGCTATTTAATATTTCGTGCTGTCGTATGCTGTTGTAAAGTCACACCCTGACTAAAATGTTGCCCTCCCAATCTCATCATCCCGGAATCAATGTATTTGTAATGATACAATCCGATGTCACGATTCGGCAATTTCTGCTAAGGGAAGAAATTCTGCCAAGTGCGCATGATGTCATGAACATTTTATATTTTAAACCCTAAAGTCTTCGAAAATTCAGGGCTTTCAATCAACAGCTGACATAACTGACCGATTACTGTCTATTGGCGAATCAAAATTATAAAAAAAATCATAGCAAATTCGCCAAACGACCGATGATTGGAGAATTTGCTATGATTTTGTCTCAAAAAATCTCGAGTAAACCCTGATTTCAAATTCAAATCGTTCATCTCAGAGGGTAATTAACAAAAACAACATAGAAAAATAGCCGGTACATACTTTGTTAAAAGATAAAAAGAAGCTTTTCATTTCAAGTAAACACCGGATATAGCTGCACCGGATATAGCTGCACAGATGTGATTCCCATTGTTCTTAGTTTGGCATGCCTAGTTGCGGTAATAATTTAATATATTAATAATATGTAAAGTTTATTTACTCATTTTTAGCTCGACTGATCAGAGATCAGCAGAGCTTATGCCGTGGTGCGGCGTCCGTCGTCCGTCCGTCTGTCCGTAAACTTTTATTTGTAGCGACAACTCCTCTGAAATTACTGGATGGATATTCATGAAACTTTACAGAAATGTTGCCCATAAAGTCTAGTTGATCCTAGCAAAAATTCATGTTGATGTGAAATCCAAGATGGCTAAAAATAGAGTTTTAAACTACAAGTTTGTAGCGACTATTTCTTGAAAACTATAAGTGATATTGATATGGGACTTTTTCTAAAATGATCAGCATGACATGATGTTGATCCTTGTCAAAAATCGTTTTGATTCAACGTTAAACATGGCTGCCAGCGGCCATCTTTGTTTACATAGAGTTATATAGTAAAAACTTGTAGCGACTACTCCTCTGAAACTACTTCACGGATTGTCATGAAACTTTACGGGAATGTTGCTCTTGATGTCTAATTGATCCTAGCAAAATTTCAGATCTGCCAGAAATTCAAGATGGCCGTCACAGCTAAAAATAGATTTTTTAAAAATAAGTTTGTAGCGACTACTTCTTGAAAACTATAAGTGATATTGATATGGGACTTTTCTAAAATGATCAGCATGACATGATGTTGATCCTTGTGGAAAATTATTTTGATTCGACGTTAAACATGGCTGCCAGTGGCCATCTTTGGTTACATAGAGTTATATAGTAAAAACTTGTAGTGACTACTCCTCTGAAACTACTTGACGGATGTTCATGAAACTTCACAGGAATGTTGCTCTTGATGTCTAGTTGATCCTAGAAAAATTTCAGGTCGGCCGGAAATTCAAGAAGGCCGCCACAGCTAAAAATAGATTTAAAATAAATAAGTTTGTAGCGACTACTTCTTCAAAACTATAAGAGATATTGATATGGGACTTTTTCTAAAATGATCAGTATGACATGATGTTGGTCCTTGTCGAAAATCGTTTTGATTTGACGTTAAACATGGCTCCCAGTGGCCATCTTTGTTTACATAGAGTTATATAATGAAAACTTGTAGCGACTACTCCTTTGAAACTACTTGACGGATTTTCATGAAACTTCACAGGAATGTTGCTCTTAATGTCTAATTGATCCTAGCAAAATTTCAGGTTGGCTGGAAATTCAAGATGGCCGCCACGGTTAAAAATAGATTTTCAAAAAACATGTCTGTAGCGACTACTTCCTGAAATCAAAATCAATCAGTAGAGCTTCAAGGTCATTGACCTCTTGTTGTACTTCATTTTAATAAATGGCTAAAAACAAATTGTAGAAACAGTCATCTCCTAATTATAAGCAGAAAACAGCATGCATATGATATGGAAATATTGATACCCAATATGATTGTGTTTCACTTCATTTCAGCACAATTTAGGCTACATTTATATATGACGGACTTTTTACTTGTATATAAATAATACTTCATACTTGTAGAATGAACTAAAGAATGAAATGCTCTGGTGGAGAATTTCTTCATTCTCTCGGTATAGTAAATTTGGTCAAATATCAAACATTAATACACTGTAGGAATAGTTAAATTTATATCAAACAAAAATCTGTCCAAAATGTAACTTTTTTATTATAAAGCTGATATCAATTGCTGTGGGTCATACAATATATACAAAAATCTATGGGCGTAGGGGTGAAAAGAAAATTGGTAATCTATGGGTGGTAGGGTGAGGAGAAAATAAATATTCTATGGGCGGTGGGCTGAGTAGACCAACAAATGCTGTGGGTGGTGGGGTGAGCAGGCAAACAAATTCTATGAGTGGTGAGGGTAAAAAAAAAGTTGACACCAAACACCCACCCCACAACCCCATCATTATCATCATCCTTAACTAAGAAAGGTGATTAAATCCAGTCATGTTCCTACAGTAAGTACAATTAAGGCTATGCCATTGAGCACCTCTCATTGTTTTACGTCCTGTATGTCTTTTTTCCCTCCCCCAAAAGTCAAGCTTAACGACACTCCTGTCCACCTCTCCTCTTATTCTGGATCCCCTACTGAATAGTGGTGAAAATTATTGTACATGTCATTGATTTTCAAAATATTTATATGACAATGTCACTTTCTTGAAATACTAAATAGTCAGTGTCAAATGAAATAACATGAAAAACTGTATTTACACCTCTACACTTATTAGTGTAATGTGCATGATTTTCAAAATTATTATATACATGCAAATTTTTCATCATCCTAGTCATTTTGAAAAATAACTTACAAAGAATAATTGACATAAAAAAGTAAAGTTTTCAACTTTATATTCAAACTGTCATAAATCAGTAAAAAGATGATATCTGCCATTACATTGTATCAACTTTTAAGTATTTCATCTTTGTCAGTTTCATTAACATTTCACAGTGCATTGAATAACAAGCAAGAAATACAACTAAAAATCGAATACAGAAGTTTTATCAATTGTCACTAAAATTAAGTCAGATTAAATCTATTGTATGTTGTAAACATATAGGGTCGTACTTCTATTTCCATAAGAAGCTTTTTCCTGACCTCTATATTTAGGAACCATTTTAAAAATGTTGCTCACAGTTTTAGCTCCAATGTTAATTAAATTTTTCTGAGCAAGTCAAACACTGCGATGCGATCGGACTGCATGGTAACAATGAGCCTTGAGTTAGCAGAGTCGTACCAGAGTGACTGGGGCATCTTCACTGCATGCGACTCATCCAGCAGGACACCAAGCTTCTGTCCTTCACGGCTGATCTGGAGGACGTTGTTGGACATGCGTCCACAGACGAACATTTGGCCAGTAGATCCTGGGTAGACAACACAATCGGCATTCTTGAGGTCTGGGTCAGTAAACTGTGACAGCTTGTTGCCTTGACGATCAAGGGTTATGACTCCATTATCTCTGTCTGAGACATGGATCAGTGTACCGTCGGTGGATACAGCGATATGCCCTATGAATGAGAACATCATCTGCCCGACTACATCTGTCTGGAATGTACAGAGTCGCTTGCCGGCCATGTTGTAGGTGTGTACCTGAGCTGGACCGGAGCATGAGACCAGCAGTTCTCCATTGATGTGGGCCACACCCCTGCAATGTTGGCCAACATTAAATGACTTTGTTACAGCCATTGTGTTACCTATAGACACAAACTGAATCTTTTGACCAATTGGCAGTGTAACAGCCACCTCTCCAGGACCAGTGGCACACACTCCATATGGCCCACTAGGAAAATCACACCAGTCTGTCACCCTGTAACATTGGTCAAGTCGCTTTAACTTGCCGTTTTTATAGTCTATGATCAACAGTTTGCCATCTGGCAGCAAGCAGGAGCCAGTAATGTTACAGTCTAAGTCACCTTTGACCTTCACATTATATTGACCTCTGAGAGAAGCTGTATAAAGCTGGTCACCAATGTCGACCTGTTTGAAATCTCCCAGTAAATTCACACTCAGGATGACATCTATGGTTGTATTTATCTGGAAATCCAGTAGTTCTGGTTCAGGACTTGCTTTCATTTCCTGTAGGAGTTTCTCGGCATCCGTTTTGTTCTGTTTGCCCATTTTGGTGTAGACAAATACTTGTGGTTCATTATCTGTGTTGGCTTGCTTTATTTGCTTGATGCTTGCCTCAAGAATTGATAACATTCCTTCTAGAGCCTTGATGTCTGAGTTGACTCTATCACCATTTTCCTTGTGTCTAGCATGGACTTTATCACATGCTTCCTTCTCTAGGGCATCTAGATGCTGGTTTATAGTTTTGCGGCAATTGCGGATCTTAGTCAGGCAGACATTTTTCTGATGATCGATCTTGTTCCGTTCATCTTGTTTTGTTTTCGTCAACTGTTCTAGTTGGGACTGGACTTTACTGATGGCGCTTTTGATGTTTTTATATTCTTGACTTTTGATGACATCTGTGGCTGCATCAAGGATATAAGTGATGTCGACGCAGGACCTAAAATTAAAATTAAATTACTGTTAAAATGCATCATTAACACATTGTTTAGGATATTTCGAGCCACCCCAGAGAGAGGGAAAGGATATGGATATATAATAATACGGGAACATGCCCTACCCTTTCTATCGAATAGATTCCTATGGAAAGGCCGACTTTAAAATTTTTAAGGTTCATGTAATAGTTTATTTCACTGCAAGTTCCGTAGTTGCATGTGATGAAACTGTAATATTCATGGACCATTTTTTGTAGAACAATAATGCCTATGAAATGGTGTAAGCATGAATTATACATTTTACAGGTGATTAATACCTTGTTGTAATCCATCCAGGTGTAAAATATATAGCTTTTTAGTTATTATTTTTCTTGTTTAGTTCATTTTTTTAAACACTGCCATATTCATCAATATAAGCTATCTTTCCCAAATAAGTACCGTATGTAAGCTTTGTAAGTAAATAAGCCCCATCTTTATAGTGTGTCAGTCAGTCAAAACTCAATAAAGGTTACATTGCACCATTGCGTTTGTGCTTCCGTGGTGTATAGTCAAATAGTGCCTAATAAAAAACGTTTCCCTGCCTTACTAGTGATACAAAATGCATACTTTTGATTGCTTTTTGTTATTATAACCTATAATTGAGCCTAATGATGTATTGTGAACATTGATTAGTGTTTGTTTGAGATATTTAATTATAATTGACATAGACAGTAAAGCGAAAGTAGAAATGGGGTAAATCTATCTGTGACGTGTCAAAATAGAACGTGACGTCATTCAACAGATTGGCTTGTTCTTACATGATACATGACCCCCTGTTTTGATTGCATTTTTGTATTGGTGGACGCTCGATCGTTTGATTGATATGTGTTTTAAATTTTCTACGGAGAAAAATGCGCATTTTTTATCTCTTGATATACATTCGTCCTATATAAAACAAAGAAGGAAAATCAATGGTGCAATGTAACCTAAAGAGAGCTAAATGGGATAAATCGATCTCTCTTGGATTCGTACTTAAAGTCGAATTTCAGATGAAAACTAGTAAGCAGAGCTCTGAAACAGACACTGCATGTGCTTTGATGTCGGTTTTGAGTATATTTAGTCAGTTTTCGTGTCTAACAGCCGTAATTTCGAGTTTCAGTTTTTTGTGGGTCTTAAAATGGCGTGCCTGGGCTACTTCTTTGATTGAAGTTTAATTCTTTGGTATGGAAATGTAGGTTGCTGTTTGTGGAACATGTTTTTAAACTTTTATTTTCAAAAAAAAAAAGTTTGGTAGGTTTGCCACCACTAAATCTTTACCCTACCCCCAAAAAATAGGATATTGTGAACAGTTTTAGAAGGGTTTAACTTGTAAAATATTATTAATATACATAAAAACACTGACTTTGTGGCGTACGGCTATTATCAGTTTTGATTTTAGTGGAATTTGTGGCATGTTTGAGCATGTATACTCAACTAAAAATA
Organism: Cyrtodaria siliqua; assembly: GCA_037043455.1. NCBI lineage: Eukaryota > Metazoa > Mollusca > Bivalvia > Adapedonta > Hiatellidae > Cyrtodaria > Cyrtodaria siliqua. The sequence continues at coordinate 11,073 of JAWPHD010023266.1, read as the reverse complement.
GATAATATGCCACAAATTGATGGAATTTTACTAAGAAAACACGTTTTGGTGTGCAAATCTAAATATTGTACATATGCAAAGTCCTGCTGGTTACTAAAATGCATGTTTTATTGATGTTTATTGAATTATTTTGATAATTTGTCACATTTGTCAAGTATATTGCCAAGAAATGTTATTTCATACGACAATTCAAATAGTGTAAAACTAAAGAATAAAGTCTTTGAATTTGGTCAATTTCAACTTTTTCTATGCATCTTCAAATGTCAAATGTCCATATCTCGGTTAATGCTTGTTCGATTTGCACAAATTATGCATTTTTGAGCGTGATATATAGCTGAGAATATGAAAACTTTACATTTAAAAATTATGAACTTTGTGTGGTTCTCTTTAAGGTTACATTGCACCATTTCGTTTGTGCTTCCGTGGTGTAAAGTCAAATAGTGCCTAATAAAAAACGTTTCCCTGCCTTACTAGTGACACAAAATACATACTTTTGATTGCTTTTTGTTATTATTACCTATAATTGAGCCAAATGATGTATAATTGACATAGACAGTAAAGCGAAAGGCAAAATGGGGTAAATCTATCTGTGACAAATGTTACTCATTAATTTTAATTCATATGGGCTTCATATTCCTAGCAGTTGTATATATTATTAAATAAATAGCTTACAAACAAGAAAGTTAATGCTTGATAAATACATAACATACATACATAATTAAGCTGTGTGTCGGTCTTTATACAGACACCTATATTTGAAAAATCTCGTGTTTTCTGCTTATTCTGCGGAGAAAGGGGACATCATTGGTTCCTGACCCCTCTGAGTTTTGAAAAGGCACACAATAAAGGAATGAGCATTTTTTTTGATTGCCGATGGTTTTAAAAGCTGGACCTCCTAATCTCAGATCCTGCGTATGATCCTGTTATGTGCTGACCCATCAGTAAAATGTATATGTGACATACATGTTTAAATGTACAATCATAGAAACAATTTCCCAGGATAATTGCTTTATTAATCTCCATCTGGGAGTCACATTATATTATAACACAGTATATAAGGAAAACGTCAAGGGAAAATGTTTTTCCTATAGAAGAAATGATTTTGTCATGAAGAAAAAACATACCTGTGATTCACTGAGACACATGTCCCACAGCATACGACATCGTGGTTTCCACAGAAGGTGTCGATAGGGTTTCCATGGTGTAACGGGCACCGTTCCGTGGGTACAAACTTGGCCGGAAGCGGTCCCCTCCCTGACATGACTGCCGTGTCTTGTAGCTTGTGGCTTTTCATGATGGCAAATTTGTTATGGTCCTTAAGGCACCTGGGACACAAATACTCATTGCACTCTGGGCAATATTTAAATGCCTCAGTGTTCTTATTATCTGCAGCACACGGGCTACAGGCAAAGTCAAAACACTGGTCAGACGCTTTATCCGTAGATCTCAGAAATTGTCCACCTGTCGCCATTTTGTAGGTGGAATGTAAAGTTTTATCAACTAGCTGGTTAAGACAGGTTTAATAAATATATTTGGCTACATATTACTTCCTTTTCAGTGTTCAGGAATAGGAAGACGAATACAAAATCAATACTCTTGTAACATCCGGTATAGTAAAGTTAACCATATATACAAGTATGGTACACTTGAAGTTTAATAAACATGAGAGACCATAACACATTGCAAGATAAGTTTAATTATTGAATAACTTAAGATTGTATCAGCTAACCAAATACTGTCAATATCTAGCTCAACAAATCTTAACCCGCTAAACATGACTATAATAGCCTTTGCGTCCATTGTAAACCCAGATCAGCCTGCGAGTAACTCACAGGCTGATCAGGGTTTACAATGTCTGACTGCTGATCAGTCATTTCCCCTCAAACACCCCTTTGTCACATTAATGGAATGGTCTTAATTCAAAGAAAGAACAGTCCATTATATATAAGGGTTAATACATTGTAGTTGCTAGCCGTGTTTATGGTATATTAAAGGGACCCTTGGCAATCTTGAAGTATTGATCAAGTATTCAAATCACCTGGATTTATTAATCCAATATCATTTTGACTTTAAATCTGGTTCCATTTATTTTTAAATAAATGGTACACTTTGGATTTTTCAATTTTCTGTGTTACTCTACCATAACTTAATTAACTTCTAACTTCTGAGTGTTATTAGTGCACATAAGCTACATTTAGTAATATGCAAAAACAATTTGCTTTAAACTATTCAAATAATTGTTAATAATGATATGCAAGTTATGCAGAAAAACAAAATTATTACTTTATTGTATTAAAGTCAATATAAAGTTATCACAAAATACATGCATCCTAATTATACACAGTCAATACATTTCTCATATGGCACCCTATAAAACAGACCCGAATGCCGCGAACACAAGACTGGAAATTAAAGGGGATAGAAGGAAGATACTTAAAACATTAAAATGATTTACTTTATCTAAACTTTATTTATAGAATATAGGATATAGCGCATTTATTATATTAAAAATTTTGTGACATTTTTTTGATGCAGATAAAATAACGGACTAATCTGCCTTGTATCTGTTGCTTTCCAATCATTGAATTACCTTCTGTGATAATATAATACTTCTCATTGATTCAGATGCGCATTACGCTTATTGATCATTAATGCATAGTGGCATTGTTGTAAGAACGATAAGCAAATATTGATTATCAGTGGTAATCTACGTGCCCGTTATTTAGACTTTCAGTGAGCAAAAAAGTTTTTATTTGTGCAATATGGTTAAACAGGATAAAAGAACGTTCAAAATATTACGGATGTTTAAAATAAAGATAGTGAATAACTGAAAATTGATAAAAATGAAAAGAATGATAAATTTTTACCTTTAATAAATTATTAAGATAATGCTATAAGGAAGCCAAATAATGGTAAAAGAGCACTACAAAACTGTTTATCAAAACTATATCCAGGTGTTTTATTTGTGCAATATGGTTGCAAAATATTATGGATGTTTAAAATAATGAAAGTGAATACATTACGTGGTCCGAGTATTAACTTTCATACTCCATCCAACCCCTTCTCCAAAAGCGAAAACGGGGTTTGCTGGAGTATGAAATAAAACCTTAATTTCGGCTTAAAAAGTTTGCATATTGTAAAATTAAAACATGTAATAGTCAATTTAAACAGGTTTGTACATTTTTTATTAAAAAAAAGTTTTTAAACGTGTTTTGTCGAAATATCCTTTATAAAATCCTGCAAATATAAGCTTTCCCATCGCTTAATGGAATTAAGGCGGAATGACTGAAAATTTATAAAAATGAAAAGAATGATAAATTGTTTCCTTTAATAAGTCATTGAAGAAACGAACATGCCAAGTAATGATAAAGTAGACTACGAAACTGTTTATCAAAACTATATCCATTGGTCATATAATAATTTGTATGTGCCAATTAAAAGTATAAGTTTTATTCACGAGTGTTTAAAATACCCATGATTAAATATGTGTAAAATGAATTATGAGTTGGTAACTCCATTTGAGGCTCCAGTTTTGGGGTTTGGCCTAACTGGTTAAAGCCATTTATATTGTGTCTCTAGGCTGAGGATTATCAAAATATGTAAATTATATATGTTGGCAGGATAGCTACTTTAACAACTGTGTGTGACAGTACACTTAATAAATGATATGGTATTCAAGAAAGAAAGAAACGCGTCCACTGTGAAATTTTTTATCAAATCATAGTTTCTCATAGATTTTAATTGCCATATATATTTTTGTCTCGCCTTTTCGAAGAAAAAAAAGAGACATAGGTGTTGCTTTTCCGGCTGCTGCGGCGGCGGCGGCGGGAGGCAACATTCAAGTTTTGTGTTTAGGTCATTTTCTCACAAACTGTATACACTAGACCTTTCAAACTTTGCTTATAGTTGTACCTTGGGTTGTACATCGCAACGTGACAAAGCAAATGTGGAAGCGACCTTGACCTTCCAAGAAAATGGCAGATAACTTAATAATTGTTAGGTTCAACTTTTGCGTTTAGATCACTTTTTCAAAAACTGTATGCACTAGACCTTTAAAACTTTGCTTATAGTTGTATCTTGAGTGGTACTTCGCAACGTGACAAAGCAAATGTTGAAGTGACCTTGACCCTCCAAGCAAAGGGCAGATAACTTTTGCGTTGAGGTCAATTTCGCGCAAACTGTATGCACTACACCTTTCAAACTTTGTTTATAGTTGTATCTAGGGTGGTAAATCGCAACGTGACAAAGCAGATGTGGATGTGACCATGACTCTCCAAGCAAAGGGCGGATAACCTTATAATTTTTACCTTCAACTTTGGCGTTTAGGTCACTTTTTCACAAACTGTATGCACTAAGACCTTTCAAACTTTGCTTATAGTTGTATCTTGAGTGGTACATTGCAACGTGACAAAGAGAATGTGGATGTGACCTTCACCATCCAAGCAAAGGGCAGATAACTTTAATTGTTACATTTACATCACTTTCTCATGAACTATAATTATGCACTAGATGTTTTAAACCTAACTTATAGCTTAATCTGTGGAAGAAAAAATATTCTATTTTGACATAGTTGTGTCTTGGGTAGTGCTTAATCTTTATGCCGCATGGATTTCATCTATGACCTTGTCCTGCTTTTCGGAGCTGATGATTTTTAGCTCTTAGTGACTGGCCAAGGGCCTTCATTTTTCATCCGATCTTTACCAACCTTTAACAGATTGTTAATATCAATGAAAGCTTGTAGAAGTTCAAAAACCAGCCAGATCGGACCAGTAATAGCAGAGTTATGGCCCTTGATTTAGTTAAAAATGCTATATTTTGCCACGTTAATACAATAGGGCTTTCATGATATGATCTTTACCAGATATTTTCGTCTTCATATTAAATTCTAGTCGTGAATATTTTAATTGATCTAGGGTGGAACATCGCAACGTGACGCTTCTAAGAAGATAATTTGCAAACTGCTACTCCTGATTTGTTGAAAAATGCTTTATTGCCTTTTTTTTTTTATATTATTATTCTATTTTTTTTGTTTATTTTTTTTTTAATATATATATATATTTTTTTATTTTTTTAAATTTTTTTTTTTTTTTTTTTTTATTTTTTTTTTATTTTTTTTTTTATATATATATTTTTAATTAGGGGCAATCCGGGTAAATACGGACGATTTTTGCAAGGTCTCGTTTGAGACGTTCCTGTGACTAATGCGGTGGGAAAATTCGGACACCAAAGCGATAATTCAATTCGGACAACACTGTCCTCGCATGTTATCGTTTATTTCAGCGTATTCAATAGGTCCAAAGCAGTCCAAATAGTAGATTTATAACCACAGTGAAAACGGTAAAATACGGACGCAGTAGGGAAAATACGGACGCATTGGTGGAAAATCCGGACATACCAATTTCCAATAGGGGAAATACGGACGGTCGAGCCTTTTAAAAACAACAACATAGGAACACAGTTCAACTTGTACTGTTTAAAATCTTTACATTGGAATTTCATTACAAAGTTCTGTAGTTTTACAATTTTAACATACACATGTAGTTCATTACGTATCACTGTATATCGTGGACATGATTAGAGAATGTTTACAACAGTTACCGATAACTAAACGGTTAGTAATTAATGTCAGATTTCAAATTTTAGATAACTTTATAAGCCAGAGTTTTAACATCTACATAATTTCCTTTTTATCTCTCTGCCTCTGCCTTTCGTGTTTTTCTTAGTTTTCTTCTCAAGCTTACTCGTCGGGGGGGCCACTTTCCGTCACTTATGTAAACATAAACTAATCTTTCAGACAAATCTATTTATCCTGACAATTTTTACTCTATTTTCTATTAGGTCACCTCTTCCTGGAAATTTGATACCAAAGAATTTTGTTTTATATAAATTATTGAAGTGGAACGTGACCTTTTTATAAATAGACTAAAACTGAGAAATCATTTTGTTTACAAGCCCAGTTTCCGTCATGTATTTTATTGAGTGATAGATTCAACTAGGTCAAGATACAGTACACTTTTATGAATTAGACACTTGTTTGCAAGTCTATTCAACAATTTCATTGTAAAAATGGTATGTTTGCATTGTGCATATTAGTCACCTCGATCGTTATAACAATAAGCCTGGTAACGTCAATGTAAAATGTTCAACGACGACAATTTACACTGTAAAGATGGGTAACTCTGTAAATCAAACAGATACAAATTGTACGAGTTGTTTCTCTTTGGTTGAACTATATAATCAAGGTAGAGTGATAAAAATATGACGTCATTACAGTGTTATTTTTTTAATAGTTTATTATGCGGCAGTATGCGCGCGCATCCCCAACGCCATATACGGAAGTAAACAGATTTTTTGGAGAAATCCCTTTCGTTTTTGTGCCGCTTATTTACTTTTTGGTTGTTTTTCCTGTTTCCAATCTTCACTTATAAACGTCTGACAATAAGTGACGTAAAAACGTTTTTTAAATGAGAATGACGGAAACTGGGTTGGGACGGAAACTGGCCTCTAAAGAGTAAGCCTTTTTACAACGTTAATAAACATTTTTTAGATAACTTTATAAGCCAGAAGGTGTCCTTCAATAATTTCCATGACCTTTGGCAAGATTATATTGCAGCGAAACCCTAAATTACAACGTTGCAGAGGTCCACCTCGTTTGAATATAGGTTCAAATTTCGGTTTAATAAGAATGTTTCCTTCTATCAGGCTTTCCCTGTATAACGGCGACATCAAGGCTGCATCGGACCGCCTTAGATATTCAACACATCGACCATAAAATACGATAATTATTTTTATTTCTTTACTAGTACTGTACTGTATGCGTTATTTGTTACGTTTATTAGCTCTACTGATCAGAGATCAGCAGAGCTTATGCCGTGGTGAGGCGTCCGTCGTCCGTCCGTCCGTCCGTCTGTCCGATTACTTTTTTTTTGTAGCGACTACTCCTCTGAAACTACTGAATAGATTTTCATGAAACTTTACAGAAATGTTGCCCATGAAGTCTAGTTGATCCTAGCAAAAATTCATGTAGATGTGAAATCCAAGATGGCCGCCAAATCTAAAAATAGGTTTTTAAAAAACAAGTTTGTAGCGACTACTTTTTGAAAACTCTAAGGGATATTGCTATGGGACTTTTTCTAAAATGATCAGCATGACATGATGTTGGTCCTTGTCGAAAATCGTTTTGATTCGACTTTAAACATGGCTGCTAGCGGCCATCTTTGTTTACATAGAGTTATATAATGAAAACTTGTAGCGACTACTCCTCTGAAACCACTTGACGGATTTTCATGAAACTTCACAGGAATGTTGCTCTTGATGTCTTATTGATCCTAGCAAAATTGCAGGTTGGCCGGAAATTCAAGATGGCCGCTACGGCTAAAAATAGATTTTTAAAAAATAAGTTTGTAGCGACTTCTTCTTGAAAACTATAAGAGATATTGATATGGGACTTTTTCTAAAATGATCAGCATGACATGATGTTGGTCCTTGTCGAAAATCGTTTTGATTCGACGTTAAACATGGCTGCCAGCGGCCATCTTTGTTTACATAGAGTTATATTATGAAAACTTGTAGCGACTACTCCTCTGAAACTACTTGACGGATTTTTATGAAACTTCACACGAATGTTGCTCTTGATGTCTTATTGATCCTAGCAAAATTTCAGGTTGGCCGGAAATTCAAGATGGCCGCCACGGCTAAAAATAGATTTTTAAAAAATAAGTTTGTAGCGACTACTTCTTGAAAACTATAAGAGATATTGATATGGGACTTTTTCTAAAATTATCAGCATGACATGATGGTTATCCGAGTCAAACATTATTTTGATTCGACGTTAAACGTGGCTGCCAGTGGCCATCTTTCTTTACATAGAGTTATATAATGATAACTTGTATCGACTACTCCTCTGAAACTACTTGACGGATTTTCATGAAACTTCACACGAATGTTGCTCTTCATGTCTAATTGATCCTTGCAAAATTTCAGGTCGGCCGGAAATTCAAGATGGTTGCCATGGCTAAAAATAGATTTTCAAAATACAAGTTTGTAGCGACTACTTCTTGAAAACTATAAGTGATATTGATATGGGACTTTTTCTAAAATGATCAGCATGACATGATGGTTATTCAAGTCGAACATTATTTTTATTCGACGTTAAACATGGCTGCCAGTGGCCATCTTTGTTTACATAGAGTTATATAATGAAAACTTGTAGCGACTACTCCTCTGAAACTACTTGACCGATTTTCATGAAACTTCACAGGAATGTTGCTCTTGATGTATAATTGATCCTAGCAAAATTTCAGGTCGGCCGGAAATTCAAGATGGCCACCACGGCTAAAAATTGATTTTCAAAAAACCAGTTTGTAGCGACTACTTCCTGAAATCAAAATCAATCAGTAGAGCTTCAAGGTCATTGACCTCTTGTTTATTTTGGAATAAGCATAAATAAGAAGAACGCAAGAAAGACATCGACGGACAAGCATTGTGCTCTCAGAAAGTGTGTGGCCGTATTTATCCGACTGCTCTAAAGTCGCATGGGAAAATTCGGACGATTTTAAAATCTAATTTTACTCAATATTTTCTCTTTCCAATACCATCAAACCTGTAACTTTCTGGAAACAGACATTTTCATCTACATAAATGTACCATTTATGGAATATTTTGCTGAAAATTATACCTGTAATAGCACTGTTACTACATCTATCAAAATACAACACCCTATCGATGTTGACGAAAAATCGAAAAGGAAGCAAGGTTGACTTCTTGGAAAAAGTATGACGTCTCATATTTTGTGTGACGAAGACGGTTGTGCGTGTGTAACCGAGAGGAAGAAATTAACTACCAAAAAGGTGAAACCTGTAATCCTGTTAGTAATAGTTCGTAAGAGGTCGGCTTTTCTCGGAAAGTGTCAGTATTTATACGTTTGTCCGTATTTTCCCGAATTGCCCCTACTTTTTAAAAAAAATTGTTTGTGTTAGCGCGGTGTTAGCAGGAAGCATTGCTATGATTTCTAGTTGTGCCTGTTGCGTATTTTTCCAGTTCGTTGAATTTTGATGGAGTTAAGGCCCCCTTGACATTTTTAGCTAGACTGATCAGAGATCAGCAGAGCTTATGCCGTGGTGCGGCGTCCGTCGTCCGTCTGTCCGTCCGTCTGTCTGTCCGTAAACTTTTATTTGTAGCGACTACTCCTCTGAAACTACTAGATGGATATTCATGAAACTTTACAGAAATGTTGCCCATGAAGTCTAGTTGATCCTAGCAAAAATTCATGTTGATGTGAAATCCAAGATGGCCACCAAAGCTAAAAATAGATTTTCAAAATACAAGTTTGTAGCGACTACTTCTTGAAAACTATAAGTGATATTGATATGGGACTTTTTCTAAAATGATCAGCATGACATGATGTTGGTCCTTGTTAAAAATCATTTTGATTCGACGTTAAACATGGCTGCCAGCGGCCATCTTTGTTTACATAGAATTATATAGTAAAAACTTGTAGCGACTACTCCTCTGAAACTACTTAACGGATTTTCATGAAACTGTACAGGAATGTTGCTCTTGATGTCTAATTGATCCTAGCAAATTTCAGGTCGGCTGGAAGTTCAAGATGGCCGCCATGGCTAAAAATAGATTTTCAGAATTCAAGTTTGTAGCGACTACTTCTTGAAAACTCTAAGTGATATTGATATGGGACTTTTTCTAAAATGATCAGTATGACATGATGTCCATCTTTGTTTACATAGTTATATAATGAAAACTTGTAGCGACTACCCCTATGAACTACTTGATGGATTTTCATGAAACTTCACAGGAATGTTGACCTAGCTATCAAAAATCTATCAGTAGAGCTTCAAGGTCGTTGACCTCTTGTTACTTTTCAATTTTTTGTCGGCGCTACTTCTCCTAAACGCCTTGCTGGATTTCGACGAAACTTGGCATGAATCATCAGTAAGCTGTCTAGTTGTGCATATCACGCTTTTGTTACAGTTTGTTGATCTTGTGACGGAGTTATGGCCCTTTGACATATTTACTTTAAATTTCTTGTCGGCTCTACTCCTACAAAACGGCGTGTTGGATTTCTACAAAACTTGGCAGAAGCCTCAGTATGATGTCTAGTTGTGCAAAGTGCGGTATATCAATGAAATCTTGGACAAGTTTGAAAACCAGATAGATATTTTAGTAACGACAGAGTTATGGCCCTTGATTTGTTGAAAAATGCTATATTGTATTTTCCTTTGTTAAATCTGTAGTTACTTCATTTTTTATCTTTTGTTTAGAATATTAATATAATCCCCCCCCCCCCCCCCCCCCCCCCCCCCCCCCCCCCCGTTTTTATGAAATTTTATTCATCACCTCTTGTGGATTAAATTATGCCATATCCAGGATCACACTAGAGGCCTCGCGGGAGATCTGCTTATATGGCATGACCACTCGAGGTGACACACCCTTCCAGAACAAGTACTTTAGTAATACTCCTATAATTGTATATAATGAATAAAATTGACAAATTATTTCCTTGTTACTTTTACCATCATAATGATACATTAATTTTAGTGTGATCTATATCATGCTTGGTAAACACTTTCAAACCTTTTATGGAGAAAAAAATAATAAAAAATAACCGTGACTGGTACAGGTACCTTCTGGTAAATAAATAAATGTGTAAAACAGCCCAGTAACAAGATGATATATACATGTAGCTAGCTGAACTTTGTGGAAAATAATGTTGTCGCAGAAATTTATTTGAAAGGATGATAATTAATAGGAATAATTAGACCTGTACATATAATACATTCAAGGGATACACGGCAGTATTCGGGTCTGTTTTACACATGTTCACGCATCCAAACAAATGAAATTTTGGTTTGTTCTTCCTAAATCCCCTGATTGAAAAAGCTGAATTTTAGTTGTTGTAAACTTTGTGTAGTTTGTCTAAAACTAGTGTCTACCTGCTAGAAAAGATAAATACAATTACGTAATGTTTTCTCCTAGACGTAAATGTACCTTAAAATTATTAGTCATTTTGATCCATCGTATGTAAAAACAAGAATAAAACCTGTACACTAAATTCAA